>JAAGKR010011818.1:0-18197 GCA_011419295.1 Clarias macrocephalus
TTTTTTTTTTTTTTTTCCTTTTTTTTTTTTTTTTTGGACAATGTTATGTAAATCGATGCAGTAAAGCAACAGATGCAAATGATTAGCCTGAGCAAATTCACATAACATGGGATGTCCGACATGCACCAGTTGTCTAACGTCTGTTCCTGAAATAGCTTCAGCTGGATTCAACTTCGTTTTTTTTCCTGAACAAAAGTAAAGTACAATCAAGAAAACGTGTGTAACATCTACCGTACATATGTCTCACTCTCTCTCACTCTCACTCTCACTCTCTCTCTCTCTCTCTCTCTCAGGACTTTAAGGAGCAGATCGTCCACCACGTCGCCACCATCCTTTTAATCAGTTTCTCCTGGTGTGTGAACTACATCCGAGCAGGGACTCTGATCATGCTGGTGCACGATGCTGCAGATTATCTGCTTGAGGTACAGCTCTCAGCATCAGGGTTTAAGGGGTCAGGGGTCAGGGGTTGACTAGATCGCAGGAAGTTTTTTTCCCACCTGGACAGCATCGCCGGTTTATTTGCGGGTCAACACTTGACGCTCAATTAAGCATTGCAAATAACAACTCCCAGGTGGGAGGAAGTTGGGGAATCTGGCAGAAACCCAACACACACACACACACACACACACACACACACACACACACACACACACACACACACACACACACACACACACCAAACACACGAGGGAGAACATGCAAAAACTGCACAGACGGTAGTAACCTGAGCTCTTAGGAGCTGTGAGGCTGCAAAACAACCTGCTGTGCTACAGGCTTGAAACTAGAGCGGTGTTTCTCACTGTGTGGGCTTCCCCCTAGTGGGCTGTAAGGGTAGTGCAGGTCATTTATACCAAATAAATAAGACACTATTAATTTGTTTAAAAAGTAACTAGATCTATTAAAACTAAGCCATGGGAGTTAAACATAGTTTGTCTTAGACTCATACGACTTCTCGTGACCTAAACGGGAATAATAATGTAGGAAGAAGCAAATTGCGCTAGAAAAAGATTTATGTGTAAATGAGAACCAGCAACGTACAACACACGTGTCGATGTTGTGCTGATCAGGGTTGTGATTAAAGGTCCGGGGTGGCAGTATGGTTTGGTTTGGGAGTGGCTGAGCGAAAGATTTCAGGCAGAATTCATTTAAGTTTTTATAAAATTAGTTTTTCTTTTTGTTGTTATTGTTGTGTTTACATCCAGCAGTGTTTGGTTAATACAATAACCAACATGTCATACAAAAACAATTAATTAATGAATTAATTTCACATTGACTGGAAATTGATGTGCAATTTTTTATTTATTTATTTTTTAATGAAAAGATTATTTATAGTTATACATTTATGTGACCCAACACTATTTAAATGCTGGCAGTGTGTAAGCAAACCTGTGTACTGCTCTGCCATTATATTCTAACCACTGGACGTCGATGTGTTGGAAGCAAATGAAAAAATGGGCGAGCGTAAAGATCTGAGCAACTGTAAAATAGTTGTTGTAAAATATTCCAAATATACAGTATGTCACAAAAGTGAGTGCACCCCTCACATCTCTCATGATATGTCACAAATATTTAGTTCCATCTTTTCACAGGGCAACACTGCGTAAGTGACTCTTTGCCACAATGAAAAGTCGTCAGTGTAAAGTTTGTACAGCAGTGTAAATTTATTGTCCCCTCAAAATAGCTAAAAATACAGCCCATAATAGCTGAACCCCTGGCAACAAAAGTGAGTACACCCCTAAGTGAAAATGTGAAATGTCAGTATTTTGTGTGGCCACCATCATTTTCCAGCACGGCTTGAATTCTCTTGGCCCTGGAGTTCAGCAGAGCTTCACAGGTTGCCACTGGAATCCTCTTCCACTCCTCCATCACAACATCACGGAGGTGGTGGATATTTGACACCTTGTGTCCTCCACCTTCCTTTTCAGGATGCCAGAGGTGTTCTATGGGGTTTAGGTTTGGAGACATGCTTGGCCAGTCCATCACCTTTACGCTCAGCCTCTTTAGCAAGCCAGTGGTCATCTTGGAGGTGTGTTTGGGGTTATTATCATGCTGGAACGCTGCTCTGCGGCCCAGTTTCCGGAGGGAGGGGGGATCATGCTCTGCTTCAGTATGTCACAGTACATGTTAGAATTCATGTTTCCCTCAATGAACTGTAGCTCCTCAATGCCAGCACTACTCATGCAGCCCCAGATCATGACACTCCCACCACCATGTTTGACGGTAGGTAAGACACACTTGTCTTTGTCCTCCTCACCTGGTTGCCGATACACACGCTTGACACCATCTGAACCAAATAGGTTTATCTTGGTCTCATCAGACCACAGGACATGGTTTCACTAATCCGGCTCCTTAGTTTTGCAACTTGTTTGCGAGCTTTCTTGTGCATCATCTTTAGAAGTGGTTTCCTTCTAGGACGACAACCATGCAGAGCGATTTGATGCAGTGTGCGGCGTAGGGTCTGAGCACTGACAGGCTGACCTCCCATCCCTTCAATCTCTGCAGCAATGCTGGACGCTAAAACTCATCCGTTTGTTTTCCAAAGCCGATCTTTGGATCTGTCACTGAGAATGTGCACTCAGCTTCTTTGGCCGACCATGGCGAGGCCTGTTCTGAGAAGAACCGGTCCTCTTAAAGCGCTGGATGGTCTTGGCCACTGGACTGCAGCACAGTGCAGAGTGTTGGCTATTTTCTTATAGCCAATGTATAGCCATGTTTATGTAAAGCAACAATTAGTTTTTTCAGGTCTGCTGAGAGTTGGTTGCCATGAGGTGCCATGTGGAACTTTCAGTGGCCAGGTTGAGAGTGGAAGAGCTTTTATACCAAATTTAACTCACCTGCTATCTGGTGACACCTGAGACAGTGTAACACTAATGAGTCACATGACAAAGGGGAAGGAAAATGACTAATTGTGCTCTTTGTACATTTTCACTGAGGGGTGTACTCACTTTTACTGCCAGGGGTTCAGCTATTATGGGCTGTATTTTTAGTTATTTTGAGGGGACAATAAATTTTCACTGCTATACAAACTTTACACTGGCGACTTCACATTGTGTCAAAGAGTCATTTATGCAGAGTTGTCCTATGAATAGATATAACTCAATATTTGCACAGATGTGAGGGGTGTACTTACTTTTGTGACATACTGTAACTTTGGTTTAAAATGAATGAACAAAAAAGTCATCCATTCTTTAAAGAGTTCTAATGACGTAAAGTAAAATGCCACCTCATCTGCACCCTGGTGGAATCTCAAAGACATGACGCTGAAGATAACCCTTGTCTCTCTGTCTGTCTCTCTGTCTGTCTCTCTGTGTCTCTCTCTCTCTCTGTGTCTCTCTCTCTCTCTGTGTCTCTCTCTCTCTCTGTGTGTCTCTCTCTCTCTGTGTCTCTGTCTCTGTGTGTGTCTCTCTCTCTCTGTGTCTCTGTCTCTCTCTCTGTGTGTCTCTCTCTGTCTCTCTCTCTCTCTCTCTCTCTGTGTCTCTCTCTGTGTGTCTCTCTCTGTGTCTCTGTCTCTGTGTGTGTCTCTCTCTGTCTCTGTCTCTCTCTGTCTCTGTCTCTCTCTCTCTGTGTGTCTCTCTTTGTGTCTCTCTCTGTCTCTCTCTCTGTGTCTCTCTCTGTGTGTCTCTCTCTTTCTGTGTGTCTCTCTCTGTGTATCTCTCTCTGTCTGTCTCTGTCTCTCTCTCTCTGTCTCTCTCTCTGTCTCTCTCTCTGTTTCTCTCTCTCTCTCTGTTTCTCTCTCTCTCTCTGTTTCTCTCTCTGTGTCTCTCTCTCTGTGTCTCTCTCTCTCTCTCTCTCTCTCCCTCTTTCTCTCTCTGGTGCATGCTGGGAGTTGGTGTGAGAGCAGCGTGTGGAGCGTGGTGTGAGAGCGAATGAGCGTTTTCCAACTTGGGAAACTTTTTTCTAACATTTCTTGAGCTTTTTTTCTTTTCTAAAAGCACAAAAGCAACATATACTAAATATAATAAACATCTATAAACAGCCGCGCACACGGTGTTATTAGTTTAACCCGCTGGTGTGTGGGGCTGTTGATCTGGTGGCGGGGTGCAGGGGTGGCGGCTCACCCGAGCGGTGCAGCCCGTCCTCTCTAACTCCGTCACGGGGTGCTCTGTGAGGTGAGCGCCGTGGTGTCGGTGGAGCAGGTGTTGTTGGCCGTTGGGGAGTGTATCGGGTGTGAGAGCATCGTGTCCACGTCGCGGATGAACAAGGCCGTGGTGGTGTTCGTTAAGGAGAGGGAACTCGTGCATCAGCTGATGGAAAACGGAATTAATCTAAGTGGAGAACTTTATTCCGTTACTCCGCTGGGTGCCACAACAATGAAGGTCACTGTGTCGAACATTCCCCCTTTTATCCCCGATGAGGATATAGAGAGGGAATTGTGTCGATTCTGTAAAATAGTGAGCAGTATGAGAGTGGTGTCTTTAAACTGTAAAAACCCCGCGTCGTCACGTCGTCTCAGTCAGGAACATGAGCACTGTACGCCTGAATGAGTCCACTCTGGACATCTCATTCAGAGTCACTCATGAGGGAAAGTCATACATGCTGTACGCCAGCACTGGGAGCATGAGGTGCTTCGAATGTGGGGACATCGGGCACAAAAAGTTCAGCTGCCCACATAGAGCACAAGGCAGGGAGGAGGAGGGGCCTAGTTGGGTCAGGGCAGTGGGGCAGGATGGGGAGAGCTCCAGTGTGGAGCAGGATGGTGGTGTAGTGGTGCAGGATGGAGGCTTAGTGGTGCAGGATGGAGGCTTAGTGGTGCAGGAAGGAGGCTTAGAGGTGCAGGATGGAGGCTTAGTGGTACAGGATGGTGGTGTAATGGTGCAGGATGGTGCAGGATGGTGGTGTAGTGGTGCAGGATGATGGTGTAATGGTGCAGGATGGTGGTGTAATGGTGCAGGATGGTGGTGTAATGGTGCAGGATGGTGGTGTAATGGTGCAGGATGGTGGTGTAATGGTGCAGGATGGTGGTGTAATGGTGCAGGATGGTGGTGTAATGGTGCAGGATGGTGGTGTAGTGGTGCAGGATGGAGTGAGCCTACAGGAGACACACAGTGACCAAGCCAGTGAGACTGAGTGGGCCATGTGGTGGGAAGGGAAACTTTTCCAAAGTCACGGTTCCAATGTCAATGCTGGTGTGGCGATACTTTTTAATAAAACGGTCTGCATGAACAAGGTTGAAGCTACAGGATTAGCAAAAGGTCGAGTCTTAATGCTAAAAGCAGAAATAAAAAAAGAAAAGTTTTACTTTTTTAAATGTGTACGCCCCTAACAACGGCAGTGAGAGAATTTCACTTTTTAACAGAATAAAAAATATAATACAACAAAGTGGAAATAAATCCACAATAGTAATGGGAGGAGACTGGAATTGCACAGTAGACTTCACCTTAGATCGAAACGGTGAGGAACCACATCCAAAGTCTGCCGATGCGCTTGAAGAGCTCATTAAACAGAGCAGCCTGGTTGATGTGTGGAGGGAAAAATCCGAATACTAAAAAATACACATGGGTCAAGTCTAAAAATACAAAGATTACTGCAGCAAGACTGGACAGGTTTTATATCACCAAATCCGAGAGAAACAACCTTTCCAAAGCAGTCATCTCCCCCACTGGGTTTTCTGATCATCACCTGATAAGCATAGAGTTAACGATGCCAAACAAAAAAAGGCAGGAGCCCATACCGGCGTTTTAATACAAAACTTTTACAGGATGAGACTTTTTATAGAAATTTTAAAATTTTATGGAATGAATGGAAAAACAGAAAAGGGGATTTTAGCAGTTTGGTCTCTTGGTGGGAGGTGGGAAAAAATCAAATAAACTTCTGCAAAAACTACACCGAGCACACATCAGATGCTTTTAAAACCACTAAAAAAGAACTTGAGGCAGAAATTATTCAAACAGAAAGTAAAATGGTGAACAAGAACGACATCAGATTGGGCTGTGTCCTGGAGGGAAAACGAAAAGCTCTGAGCTCCTTCCTCCATGAACAAGCTAAAACAGCCCTGATCAGACACCGAATCTTCTGCAAGGACATAGACGCTCCCAGTGCTTTCTTCTTCAACCTGTCCAGATCAACAAAACCCCAAAATCATATGGTGTACCTGACACAAGCAGATGGAACATCAACAACTGATCCAAGCGAGATGAGGAGAGCAGCCACAGAGTTTTACACCCAGCTTTACAGCGCAGAACCCTGTGATCCATCTTGCAGAGAGAAACTTTTTAGGGAACTTCCCAAACTGTCCCTGGAGCAATGCAGTGCGCTAGACACAGAACTCGAGCTGCAGGAGCTAACTGATGCTGTTCAGCAGCTCGCAACAGGACGCTCACCAGGAATAGACGGACTACCGAGCGAATTTTACAAACATTTCTGGAATATAATAGGAGCTGATTTTTATGATGTTTTTAAATGTGCTTTTAACAGCGGGAAGCTACCAGTGAGCTGCACAAGGGCGGTCCTATCACTGATCCCAAAAAAAGGAGACTTGGGACAACTGAAAAACTGGAGACCAGTGTCACTACTATGCAGTGACTACAAAATACTTTCAAAGTGTCTTGCAAACAGACTGAAACAGTGCCTGCACTCAGTGGTTCATAACAGCCAGACCTACTGCAGACCTCACCGAACCATAACGGACAATTTATTTATAATGAGAGACTTTGTAAAACAAAACGGAATGAACTAGGCTTTTTATCGATAGATCAAGAAAAGACCTTTGATAGAGTTGACCATGATTATCTATTCCAGACTCTTGAATTCTTTGGTGTAGGAAAAATCTTTTTATTGTGGATTAAACTTTTATACTCTGAAGCGGTTTTTACACTTAAGATTGGAGGTGGGCTCAGTTACCCTTTTAAAATGAAACGGGAAATAAGACAGGGGTGCCCACTGTCTGGACAACTCGATAGTCTCGCAATAGAACCATTACTGCACAAATTAAGAGCCGAGCTACAGGGCTTCCCTGTTAGTGGGTCACAAGAGAGACTTGGGCTGTCAGCATATGCCGACGATGTAACCGTTTTTATTAAAAACCAAGATGATGTTAGGGCTCTGACTAGGAACCTGAACATCTACGCGAGAGCCTCTTCAGCACGTGTGAACTGGGAAAAGTGTGAGAGTTTTTTAGTTGGGCAATGGCAGGAAACAGGACCCCCAATCTTACCAGGTGGGGCAAGATTGGCCTCAAATATCTGGGGGTGTTTTTAGGGACACAAGATTTACAAAATAAAAACTGGGAGGGTGTAGTGGAAAAAGTGTGCGCCAAGTTGTCTCAATGGACCTGGGTCCTGCCTCAGCTGTCCTACAGGGGGAGAGTACTGGTCGTCAATAATCTGATCGCCTCCATGCTCTGGCACCGCCTCACTGTCCTTGAGCCCCCTGAGACATTAATCAGGGATGTGCAGAGGAAGATGGTGAACTTTTTCTAGACTGGCCAACACTGGACTCGTGCCTCTGTGCTGTATCTACCTGTGCAAGAAGGGGGGCGGGGCTTGATCGACCTGTCCTGCCGGATAAAAACCTTCAGACTGCAGGCTGCACAGAGGCTCTTCTATGGCGAAGGACTGGCATGGACAGGCGTAGCCAAAGCCCTACTCCATATGGTAGAAGGACTAAACTATGATACACACCTGGTCACACTTAACCTCCAGGAAATGGACTTATCAGCCACAACACAGTTTTATCAGTCCATTCTTAAAGCATGGTCATCAGTAATAAAGACGAGCAGGACTGAAACACAACCCTTCCAAAGCACAGATGAGGAGCCGCTATTTCACAACCCACTCATAAACACCAGAATGCTGTCATCAACTCTTGTTCGACATCGCTTCCAGAGTGCGGCAATCACTAAGATCAAGGATCTAAGGAATGGGACGGCGTGGAGGACAGCAGACGAACTGTGCAAAAAAACTGGTTTAAAATCAAATCGTCTAATGGAGAGACTCTTGGGAGAGGTAATATCAGCACTGCCCTCCCAACTCAGAGAATCTTTGGGGCAAAGCCCTGGGGAGCATCAACAGCCTCCCCTGCACTTATACATACGCCCAGCAGCTGAAGATATTCAGCAAGAGGAAGGAGCCATTTCAAGACACCTGTCTTAACAACTTTCGAGGCCGCCTCAAAGAAAGCGCTGTACGGGACGTGTGTGAAGGTGATGCACAGAGGCTTGTTGGCTGGAGTAAGGGACTCGCGATGGTCAGAGTGGCTGACGCCAGGCTCATCCCCACGAGGACGCTGGAGATCCCTGTACAAAGCGCCCATAGAAAAGCGCACAGCCGATCTACAGTGGCGGATAGTACATGGACACGTGGCACATATGGAACCCACTAGGAGCACCGAGTGTCTCTTCTGTGGGAGGGAAGAAACGGTAGACCACCTGTTCTTAAAGTGCAAAAGACTGGGAAGGCTGTTCTCTCTGTTAAAAACCTGGATAAATGCGCTTGGAGTGACATGGACTGAGAACCTTTACATACACGGGCCAAAATATAAACCAAAGACAGAACTGTCACTCTATTAAATTACATTATAGGCCAGGCAAAACTCTCCATCTGGCTCACAAGAAAAAACAAAATGCAGGCGGGTGGGGGGGTGGTGGTGGGGGGCACGCACACGATGCTGGGAGAATGCTGACAGCACTGGTCAAAGCGAGACTAAAAGTTGAGTTCGCCCTCCTAAAGTTGACCCACAGACTACCAGAGTTTGATCAGATGTGGGCACATGGGGACGTTTTATGCCACAGACAGGGAGGTTTTAACTTTCAACTTTTAAAGATAAGTGTGAAATCCTTTTTATCTTTTTTCCTTTTTACCTGTGTTCTATCTCTCTTAGGTGCAGGTTTTATATACCATGTGTATTACTGTACCTATTTTTTTCTTTTTTAAACATTGCTTTCATACACCAGTTCAGCACCGTACACACTCGACCTTTTTTAGCTTGAACTTTTTCTTATTTGATGTGCTTTACTGAATTTCTTTTAAAGTTTGACTGCTAGGGTTTGTTTTTTTTTTGTATATTTTATTTATTTGTATATTATTATTATTGTCCCCCTTTCCCGTTTCCTCCCCCTTCCACTTACTGATGACTAGTCTACTTTTTCATTTTTAAATAAATAAATTAATGAATTAATTTTTAAATTGATTAACTTATTTATTTATTTTACTTATTTATTTTTTCATGCAACCTCTTGCTCTATTTTTCTATCTTTATCTTTTTTGATAAAAAATTTTGTCCTTGGAAAAAAATAAAAATAAAAAATAACAATAAAAAAAAGTATGGATACAAATATTTTTGTAAAATAAAGGAATGTTAAAATTTTTTTTAAAAAGTCTGTCTGTCTCCCTCTCTCTCTCTCTCTCTCTCTCTCTCTCTCTCTCTCTCTCCTGCCCTGCTACAGTCCGCCAAAATGTTTAACTACGCCGGCTGGAGAAAGACATGTAACTACATCTTCATCGTCTTCGCCGCCGTCTTCTTCATCACAAGACTCGTCATCCTTCCGTTCTGGTAAGAGACTCTTTCACTCTTTCCTCCTGATCAATGTCGTGATAGATGTTTTTTTGGTTATTTGATGATCTTTTTCTTTTTATTGTATTTAATTCCTTAATTAAATGAGTATTTTAATGCACTAAATTCAGTCTAGCGGTATCCCCTGTGTTTCTCTTTCAGGATCATGCACTGTACCTGGGTCTATCCAGTGACCATCTATCCTCCATTCTTCGGTTATTACTTCTTCAACGGGCTTCTGCTGGTGCTCCAGTGCCTGCACATCTTCTGGTTTTTGCTCATCCTACGCATGGCCATCAAGTTCCTCCCGGGCAATGTGAGCCTCTCTTAAGTTTTACCCCCCTCTCTCTTTCTATCATTCACATGTACTCTTTTTCTCTTTGCATGTTTTTATCTATGTTTTAAGCCCATGCAGGTTTACTTGACCACCACCTGAACTGAGGGCTAATCTTTGCTGATCATAAATTCCAGCATGGAACGAGCGCAGCATACTGAATACACTGCTTGTCCAAAAACAAAGTCGCTCACACTCTTAAGGTTTCATTCAGTCACATTTAGCTTTGATTACAGCATCCATCGTGGTGTCCAGGTCATGTGTGAAGATGATTCCTCATGCTCCCAGAAGCACTCGTTCACAATCTGGAGTGCTGTCCACATTTCTTCCACAGAGTTGACGGTTCAACACTGTCCTAACAGGTTTTGATAAGGAGTCTTAACCCAAGACTTTACCTTATAATTTCAAATCTCCTTAGTTGTCTTCTTTGCTTCATCAGCCCAATAATTTGGCTTATTTTTATTTTTTTTAGTCCCTTTTTCCAGAGAAAGACGATGCCAGATAAGTAACTTAACAAACTTAAAAATAAACAAGACACTATGACTAAAAGCATGTAAATTTGTTCAATAACATTTCCAATTAGTCATTGAGAACTTTTTAACTGCTAGATTTATTAATAAGTGATTTAATACCCCCCCAATTCACTGGTATAAAATGAACAGGGGCAGCTCAGTTAGACTGCAGAGGTGGTCACTGGTTCAAACTACTCCACCACTAAGTGCAAGACCCTGAACCCTCAACTGCTCAATCCACATGGCAATTAAATTACTAACAACAACTGAAATGTTCAAAAAAGTGTTCATTGAGATTTTCAATTGGTTCTCAGTTTTTTTTTTTTTTTTTTTTTTTTTCCTCTAACTTTACCTCACTGACTTCTTCGTCACGCAGCATATAGTGGAAGACGAGCGGAGTGACCGAGAAGAGACGGACGACACGTCGGAGGAAGACGAGGCGCACGAGAGCGAGAGACACCCCAAGACGAAAAACGGGCCGCTGCAGAACGGCCACTCTGCCTCCAACAACAACCACCATCGCAAGACGGAGTGACGGGTACGAGAATGAGGAGGAAGGAGAGAGAGGAAAGACAGGAGAGAATGAATGGAGATACTGTCCTGTCCAAACACACACACACACACACACACACACAAATAGATTGAGGCATGGTTAGAAGTTACAATTGACCAAGTATCCTTAACCAGAATCGAACACTAATCTCGTAAAGAATTTAAGTAATAAGTCGCGCTCCAGATGAAATGATCATAAAGGTCAAATTTTTTTTTTTTATTGAAAAAATTTTTTTGGTTCAAGAAAATGCACTAAAATTTGTAGTAAAATTTCCAGAGCGAGTGAATCTGAATCGGCCTGATCTGCTTTGTATGTCCTGCCTGTTTTGCCTGGTCAATGTGAAACACACCGTCGCCGCTCGTCTCGTCTCGTCTTTCTCCTGTTGTTTCTCCTCACGCCTGATCACTATGTAAATATCCGCTAAAGCTTTACCAGCCTCACGAGTTTACCTGAAATCAGAATCAAACGCAGAACTGTTTGTGGCCTTCAGCTGCATCTCCGAATACATTCCTAGTGCATGTATGAACACACACACACACACACACACACACACACACACACACACACACACACACACACAATCTCTCGTGTTGTGTACTGCCCAGTTGCACTGTGTCCACACCACCCTACTGCCCTAGAGATGATCTTGTGTCTTTTGAAGACCAGTAATAAACATCTCTGCCTAAACACACCTGATGTGAAGCTGCGCAGAACAGTTAGTACTTTCTTAAGCCCGGCTCACCCAGGACGCCCCACCCCGAAGCCAAATGGTTAAGTAGTTCGCCTTTAGTGCCTTATATTTTGTCTAGTCTATTCGTCCAGTCCAGTCCAGTTTTCGGCGTAATCGGAACTAATTATGTTCATGCCAGCATTGAAAAACCAACAAACAAATAATAATAATAATAATAATAATAATAATAAACAAAATCATCTCAGTTAAAAGTTTGCTCATAGTCAAATACGAGACAAAAAAAAAACTTTGACATTTCAGTCTTGCTTATTTTTTTTTATTGTAATTTCCCTGTTGTTTTGACTTGCTCTTATTTTTATTACTGTACTCCTGAATATTACTCTGATTAATATGATTTTACTGTTTTATTGTTTTTTGTTTGTTTCCAGTTTGTTATTTTATACTCGACATCCATGTTTTTTTTTCTTTTTTTTTCTCGTTAAGATTCCAAGAAGTTCCAGTTTTATTAATAATACAATTCAAGAAAAAAAAAAAAAACAAGCAAAACACCACCACAATATCTTAGTGATCAATTTAGGTGTTGAAAATTTTCAAGGTGAAATTGTACATTTTGGGAAAATGCGTAAAGGCTTTGATAGGAGGAAAAGAAAAACAAAACATTTCCATTAAAAACAAACAAACAACTTCTATAGCAACATGTTAAGAAAATAAAACTGTTTTACCAAATAACGTCTCAGAAGGTAACAGGTCGTTGAGCTTTCATGTGTCAGTTGTAGTATTAATACGATGAAGAGTCAGTATTTATCGCTCGTTCCGCCACCGGATGCACTTTATAACACTTGATGTATACAAATAAAGCCTCAAAGCAAAGTGCTTGATAGTCAAGTCGATCTGTAACACTATGCGTCTGTAAAACTCGCACGAGGCTGATCTAGACACGAGAGCTTTATGGGTTTAAACAGGACCGTTAATAGTCCCACTCAAACGCCGTACCGCTCTGAATTCTAGATTTACATCCAGTGTTGGAATTAAAGGTGAGAATATACCTGAGAATAGGAATAGGAAAAAATATATATATGATTATGCGTAAGGTTTACATGTTGTGGTCTTGTTGTTTAATTTTCTGCAGCTAATGAGTGTCGTCTGGTTTTAGGTTTCCTTACCACTTTGTTTCTTTAACGTTATTTCTTAGTTACCTCGCATTCATGCCAGTCAGTTTAGCTTCTTCATCCTAAACACTGAAAAGCAGTCATGTTTGGTTTAACTGGAATTTTAAAAAAAGTACTCCAATGAGCAGACGAATCTGAAAAAAAAAAAGCAAACCATAACAAAGCTGATGTAATGAGATTTAAAGTCTCAGACTGCGGTTACTGTCTTAATTTTTTTCCTTTTTTTTTTTATTCTTTTTTTTTTTTGTCATCGTTCTCGCCTTGCCTTTCTTCCTCATGTAAAATAATCACCCCTTATAATGTAATGCCAAAACCAATCCAACCAAATAAATCCTGCCATCTGTTGTCTACATCCATGATACACACAAAAACATGATCAGTGTCGCAACTGCCAGTGTTTTTATGTTGTATTTTGTATCATATGCAATTTAAGATAAAAGACTGTGGATAACCAAACCTTTCGCCTTGTCTTCCTTGATTACACATTCCACCAGTAAGTGCAGAGTGTGAAGGTTTAATTAGCAGAATAATGTATCAAGAGCCACGGTATCCAGGGTAATGTCACCAAACCACCGAGAAGGACGAACCACATCCAACAGGAGTAACTGTGGACGCAAGAGGAAGCCGTCTGAAAGGGATGTCCGGGGTGTGTTGGCCTGGAGCTCCACAGGTTCGATGTACACGACCAAACCTTTGGTCACTCGTACCAACACCAAACGTCATTTCAATGGTTCCAGCAGCGAGGATCTGGGCTGTGGACAATGTGAAACATGTATTGTTCTCTGATGAGTCTACCTTCACTGTCTTTCCCACATCCGGGAGAGTTACGGTGTGGAGAAGCCCCAAAGAAGCGACTGTACCACCCAGACTGTTGCATGCCCAGAGTGAAGCATGTGGGTCAGTGATGGTTTGGGCTGCGATATCATGGCATTTTCTAGCACAATACTTGCTAGTGCTAGATGGGCGCGTCACTGCCAAGGACTACCAAACCATTCTGGAGGACCATGTGCACCCAGTGATTCACATTGTATCCTGAAGACGGTGCCGTGTATCAGGATGATAATACACCAATACACACAGCAAGACTGGTGACAGAGTGGTTTGATGAACATGAAAGTAAAGTTGAACATCTTCCATGGCCTGCACAGTCAAATTAAAATTTTATTTGTCATATTTACAGTCATACACAGTATGATGTGCTGTAAAATGCTTATACGACCGCCCGTGATCTTAAAAATAAAAGAGAACAATTAACAAGAAATAAATAATGGAATAAAACAAGAATAAGTTTTGTTATGGAAAGCATAGCTATAAAAAATAGAACAAAATATAAAAATATTTTTAAAATATGTATAAGAAATATAAAAAACTTATCAATGCAAATATAGAAAAAATATAGAAGAATTTAAATGGAAATGTCCTGTGAAGTGTGCAAATGTATGTGTAGATGTACAATGTCCATAAATGTCCATAGTCTGTGTTGTGCAAAAGTGAGATGGAAAGTTCAGGGTGAGTGCAAGTGTGCTTAAATGTGCATGAGTATACAGATGGGTAATGTCCATAACAGTGTGAAAAAATGCAGAGATGATTTAGTCCTGTGTAGCGTTCTGGCTGAGGGACCGTATCGCCTGCGGGAAGAAGCTCCTCCTCAGTCTCTCTGAGTTGGCCTTCAGGGAGCGGAAGCACTTTCCTGACCGCAACAGAGAGAACAGTCCATTGCTGGGGTGGCTGAGGTCCTTCACAACCTTCAAGGCTTTGGTCCAGCATCACTTGCTGTAGATAGAGTGCAGGTCAGGGAGCTCAGTGTGGATGATGCGCTCAGCTGTAGAGCTCTGTAGAGCTCATCTGCCCTGCATGGTGCTGTTCCCAAACCAGGCCATGATGTTTCCCGCCAGGAGGTTGTCTATGGTGCAAGAGTAAAAGTTCCTGAGCACCTTGGAGGGCAGTCTGAAGTCTCTCAAGCACCTGGGGTGGTAGAGATACTGCCGGGCCTTTTTCACCACGGTGTTGATGTGACTGGACCATGACAGGTCCTGTGTGATGTGAACGCTGAGTAATATCAACGAAGTTGATCATGGGGGTCCTGCTTAGTGTTGAAGTCCAATATCAACTCCTTTGTCTTACTGACATTTAGAAGGAGGTTGTTTCTCTGGCACCAGTTCTCCAGATTCCCAATCTCCTTCAGGTAGGCCGACTCATTGTTGTCAGTGATCAGGCCCACCACGATGGTGTCAATACCCAGACAATTAAAGTAATACAGATAAACTAACCACATCACATCAGAACTTAGAATACTTTACTCACCTTGAAGCGAGAGAACTAATTTTACTATGCGTCACTATACTTGTGTTACTAGACCTCAGTGCAGCTTTTGACACCATTGATCATAGTATTCTCCTTCACAGATTAGAAAATGTAGTAGGAATTAAGGGAACGGCCCTCTTGTGGCTCAGATCCTATTTGACTGATCGTTATCAGTTTGTAGACACCATGAGGATGGTGACCATTCCTCATATTCTCAAGTGGAGTTTGGTGTTCCATAGGGTACAGTTTTAGGCCCACTGCTTTTTTCCCTTTACATGCTTCCTCTGAGCAACATAATCCGTAAACATGGTATTAGTTTTCATTGTTACTGTATGCTGATGACACACAATTATACGTCTCAACAAAACCACATGAGAAAAACCAGTTTGCTAAAATTGAGCAATGTGTGCAGGACATAAGAGATTGGATGTTAATTAATTTTCTTCTGTTTAATCCTGATAAGACAGAAGTTCTAGCCATAGGACCACAAGCAGCTAGAAGTAAGCCTTCTGATCACACTGTAACTTTAGATGGCCTTTCTGTTCCATCAAGTACACCAGTAAAAGACCTTGGTGTGATTATATATTCCAGCCTTTCATTTGACGCACATGTAGATAATATTACCAAGATAGCTTTCTTTCACCTTAGAAATATTGCCAAGATAAGAAATATATTTTGTCACTAAACGATGCAGAAAAACTAGTTAATGCTTTTATCACTTCTAGGTTGGACTATTGTAACGCCTTACTGTCTGGTTGTTCAGCTAGGTGCATAAACAAGCTTCAGTTAGTCCAGAATTCAGCAGTAGGAGTCCTCACTAGAACCAAAAGATACGGGCACATTACCCCTCTTATCTTCACTTCATTGGCTCCCTGTGAAATTTCGCATAGATTTTAAGATACTACTTTTGACGTATAAAGCACTAAATGGTCTCACGCCATAGTATCTGAGTGAACTGCTAGTGTCTTACAGTCTTCCATGCCTACTTCAATCAAAGAATGCAGGCTGCATATCAGTACTGCGTATTATTAAAACTACAGCAAGGGGCAGAGCTTTTTCTTACAAAGCCCCAAGGTTATGGAATAGTCTTCCTATTAATGTTCGGGACTCAGACACAGTCTCAGTGTTTAAGTCTAGGCTAAAAACCTATTTATTTAACCAAGCATTTTTGTAAATAGATTAGCCTTAGGTAAAGGAGCAGATCTGGGGGACTCATGGACGTAGAGTATCTGGTGAACTGGTATGTTTAGATGCTGTCTTCCCCACTCTCATTGTTCACTCAGGTTTGTTGATGGTGAGGTGATTGGATGCTTTACATCTCAGTTCCCCCTCATGTCTGTGTTTCCTTCTGGCTCTCCCTTTTAACTATGCTGTTATAGTTAGATATACATAAAATAAATATAAATATACATTCACCTTATACATGTTTGACTACTGTGACCATACCTAACTGCCATCTCTCCTTATCTTCTTCTCTCTCCTCTCTCTCCCTCTCTCCTTTTCCCTCTCCCTGTATCTCTTTCGAGCTATATATGTCACTCCTGAGTTGCCAGTGATCCAGACCTCTCTGCCCTCTGGAGCCGTCTAACCCGTTCTGGAGTCCTGCTTCTGGTTAAAGATCTCGTCTCATGGATCCCCCGTGTGGTCTGTCTGGGATGCGCGTGGTGATAGCTCAGGACTGGAATTTCCTACAGTCTACCTGAGCCTCCAGGAACAAACTGGACTCCATTTAATTTAAACACGTCTCCTGTTATACTAAACTTCCAGTCTTACACATTATTATGCTGATCAATCCCTGCTGTCCGTTTTCACCCAGATGAGGATGGGTTCCCTGTTGAGTCTGGTTCCTCTCAAGGTTTCTTCCTATTACCATCTCAGGGAGTTTTTCCTTGCCACCGTCGCCCTTGGCTTGCTCATCAGGGACAATCTTATCATTTTGATTCATACACATTCACATTTCATACAAACTTAATTCTTTTGATTGTGTAAAGCTGCTTTGCAACAATGTCAATTGTTAAAACGCTATACAAATAAAATTGAATTGAATAGCAAACTTGGTGGTGGTGGAGTTGGTAGTGGCCACGCAGTCGTATGTGTACAATGAGTACAGCAGGGGGCTCCAGTGCTGAGAGTCAGGGAGGCTGAGACATGTCCACCCATCCTTACTGCCTGTGGTCTGCCACTTAGGAAATTAGAGATCCACTAACACAGAGATGAGTCCCAGGTGCTCCACCTTGGTGGTGAGTGTGGAGGGAATTATATAGTGTTAAATGCTGAACTATAGTCGATGAAGAGCATTTTAACATAATTCCCCTTCCTAGTGTCCAGGTCAGTTAGGGATGTGTGAAGGAGGTGGGAGATGGCGTTCTCAGTTGATCGATTCGGACGGTAAGTGAACTGTAGTGGGTCGAGTGTGTCCAGTAGTGAAGAAATGATGAAGTCTTTGACCAGCCGCTCAAAGCACTTCATCATTACTAAGGTTAGGGCTACAGGGTGCTAATCATTAAGGGAATCAGGATGGGGTTTCTTCAGGACAGGAACAATGATGGACTCTTTAAAGCATGTGGAGATTAATGACTGAGATAAGGAGAGGTTAAATGTCTCTGTGAACACAGGTGCAAGCTGGTCTGCGCAGGCACTAAGGACTCGACCTGGGATTCCGTCTGTTCCTGCTGCCTTCCTGGTGTTCACTCTCCTGAAGGCTCTCCTCACATCATGCTCGGTGATGATGAACGCGTTTCTGGTGCTGACATTGTCTTTCTGGCTGTAGCCATAAGTGCCGTTAGCATTAAGTCAAGTCAAGTCAAGTCAATTTTATTTATATAGCGCTTTTAACAATTGACATTGTCGCAAAGCAGCTTTACACAATAAAAAGAAGTAAGTCTGTATGCAATGTGTATGAATCAAAATGATAAGATTGTCCCTGATGAGCAAGCCGAGGGCGACGGTGGCAAGGAAAAACTCCCTGGGATGGTAATAGGAAGAAACCTTGAGAGGAACCAGACTCAACAGGGAACCCATCCTCATCTGGGTGATAACGGATAGCAGGGATTGATCAACTTAATAATGTGTACTGGAAGTTCAGTGTAACAGGAGATGTGTTAAAATTAAAAGGAGTCCAGTTTGTTCCTGGAGGCTCAGGTAG
>JAAGKR010011819.1:0-18196 GCA_011419295.1 Clarias macrocephalus
TTTTTTTTTTTTTTTTTTGTCATGTTCACTTGGCTCACACACTCCTCTGATATCAAGTAGCTGCAGTTGGGACGCCACCACCGCAAAGTCTCCAAGGAGCCACTGGCAGACTAAATAAGTGCTTATTTCCTATCAGGTGTTTGCGAACAGCTGTTTATCAAGGAAAAAAGACAGGGAGAAAGTGCCAAGTCTTCTGCGCGACACACACACACACACACACACACACACACACACACACACACACACACACACACACACACACACACACACACAAAACTTCTTCTCATCTTGTGTTGCTTGTAGGCTTTGTCAGTATCCTTTGAAATCTCCTTGTCTTGTGGATTCTCTCATTGTCCTGCGCTGTGTGTGAAACGGACGTACCCGACAGGAGATAAAGACGCGCTTAGTGGATTATAGTAGCGAAAAGAATGAATCAAGGACAGCGCCTAGTCCAAATTCAGCTTGTCATTAACCTTGATGGAAATTGTGCATACTGTACTTGTGGAGGCCAAAAAATGCACGCACACATCAATGAATTATTATAATTTTTTTTTTTTTTTTTTAGCATTCATTCGGTTCATTCCTTACTAAATGCACTATTTATTATTTTATAGTAAAAAAAAATAAACATTAACATTTTCTAATGTGTCCTTCTCCTAGCTTTATACTGTAACCTCCAACTTGTCTGAGCCGTGTCTGAACTTCCACAGGTGGTCGTTTCATGCCAGTGTGTGTGTGTGTGTGTGTGTGTGTGTGTGTGAGACCGTGAATCCAGGGCGGCGATTTGCTTGTTTACTTGCCTGTGCATGAACTTGTGTCTGGTCTGCTTGCTGAGCTTTGCATCATTGGGTCACAATTCAAGGTTCAAGGACTGGCGATGGTTCTTACGCTCTACACACACTTACAGGTCCGGAGTGTTTGTGTTTGTATGTTTGAGTCTTTAGTTATTTATTATTTAAAAAAACAACAAAACAAACAAACAAACAAACAAAATGATTTTATTCACATGTTTATGTTTTGATGATATTTATTCGGTGTGGACTGGGATCAGGATCCGCGTAAGACCGAGACCCGTGTGTGATCATAAAGACAACCGGGACATCTTATTCCCACTGGTGAAGACGTGCACTTGGCCCTCAAGGCTACCTGAGGTGACCTTGAGTGACATTATGAAGCTGATTTATCAAGCACGCCGTGTCTGAAGACCACGCCGCCATTGTCGGCCGACAAAGAAACACTCAAGCGCAGAGTCTGTTTGGATTCAATTGGATGAGACACAATGAAGCTCTGACCTTGGATCTACCCGGCTCTCATTTTAGATGGCTGAATTTCTCCAAAGGCAACTCCAAGTATTTGCACATTTCTTTTTCTTTCTTTCTTTCTTTCTTTCTTTCTTTTTTTTAAATTTCAGAATAATTGCGCATCACCGTGTTTCACATCTCAGCGTGGCGAAATGGCCATCACTCCTCTGCAGCTTCACAGCGGGGGGAAAGTTCATCGGGTAATTAGGGGGAGAAAAAAAAATCGCGCGATGGTCGGATTCCGACGGTGTCTCATCTGAATAACAGCAACGACAAGAAACGTACTACGAATGCCTTCCGTCATCACCTTCCTCATCAGAGCACGCTGGTGCATTATTGTTATTATTATTATGATCATTATTATTATTATTATTATTATTATTTTTATTACCCCGGCAGCCAAACATTTCCGACAACAAAAGGTCATTTTTTTTCGCCTGATCGAACCAAGCATCTGGTCTCCTGTAATAGTGTCTTTGCTTCAGAAGATGGGAGTTTAATCGCTTTTACAAAAAGGCCAGATCAACATGAATGGGAAAGAAGGAGAGTTTTTGAAGACAGAGCGCGACCATTTTAACAGAACAACATGTTTGAATTAGATGCTCCTGCGCTGACTCTAAATGGATTTCTGAAGTGGTTGTTTGTGGGGGTTTTCAATCGTACATAACCTTGAGTCCTTTTTTTTTTTTTTTTTTTTTTTTTTTTTATGGAAGGGCTGTAGGATTTAAGTGCCAGTATAGCATGAAGGAGCTGAATACATACGCGTTCGTTTTTTTTCTCTCTCTTTCTCCAGCACTCTGTGTTTTTTTG
Organism: Clarias macrocephalus; assembly: GCA_011419295.1. Classification (NCBI taxonomy): domain Eukaryota; kingdom Metazoa; phylum Chordata; class Actinopteri; order Siluriformes; family Clariidae; genus Clarias; species Clarias macrocephalus. The sequence goes on from JAAGKR010011819.1 coordinate 2,112, forward strand.
TCCGGGATTTAAAATTGAAAAATTCTACTTCTAAAGTTGTGCCATTGTCCAAGTAATTAATGGAATGTCTGAAAGAGAGAGGGGCAGGTACTTAAATCTCTCCCCCCCCTACTTTTCTTTTCTTTTCTTTTCTTTTCTTTAAAAAAAAAAAATCCTCTAATGACTTATAATGATAGAAAACACAGTGAGATGTTTTTGGCGTCCCTGTGTTGAGATAAACTTATACATAATACATGTATTTAAATGAAATACGGTGACCTTCGCTATAGTGTTTTTTTTTCTATCTTTTTTTTAAATTGCAAATTAAGGAAACGTTTAGCATAACAAACAAGTACGCTTTGATAAACCTTAATTCTTCCACTTCGATTTAAAAGTTTTGTCAGTTTTTATTAAAAGTGCTGCAGCATACAGTGTTTGCACCAAAATCGTGTCAGAATGAAATATGAGCTTTTCCATAGATGAGAATACATTCATATTTGCATCTACTGTGACCATTCACCTTCAAAAAAAAAAAAAAAAAAAAAAAATCTCAAACCTAAATTGCTGTAAGATTTTTATAATACTGCAACGTTTGTCAGCTTTACACTTTGCTGTTGTTGCTTTTGGAAATTTTATAGATTTAATCCCACCAATTTGCTATAAATTGCTATAATTTTCCGTAAAAAAAAGTAAAAAAAAAAAAAAAATCAACCTTAACTTGGGTAATCATACTTGGCAACCAAAAGGTTCAAACAGCAAGAGAGGGGCAGCATGACTCGTGCCTCAATGGGCCTATATTAACACATGGTGCAGTTCCCCTTTGTTACCACTAGGTGTACTAATAACAGCTCTATTAAGCTATTAAGCATCCTGTCTCCCACTGATTATATAAATAGTGCATCGTCAACTAACGTTTAAAAAATAAATGTTGCTTAGTGAAAAATAAATAGAATTGAAAATGAGGGCCGTTCATGTCAAACTGGGACTTGTGATGAATTTCTGGACCCATTGACATTTACAGAAGACGTCAAGCGCAGTACAGTGATGAGACTCTTGGCCGCAGTGAAACAGTTAAACTGTTTTAAGAGAAGGCCGTGCGTCCGTAAACGACGATCTCGGCTGACGATCCCGGCTCAGAGGCCAGTGCAGTCGTTCATTTGAGCATTCAGCAAGTGGAAACCATGATCCTTGAAATCGATGTCACCAACTTGCGAAAGAGACACATCTCTGTGTGGACTGGACACACAATCATTCACTAACACCACTTGCACATTACAGGAGCTGGGAATTATTGCCACATCCCCCGTACAGACCTGATCTCACTCCAAGACATTCCTATTAAAGGCCATTAAAGGAGTTCCTGGGAGGCCGGAGTTTCAGAACTTCCTTCCTTGATGGTGTCCAAGCACTGGGATGAGTGCAGTAGTGAAGTGGGGGATTATATAGAGAAATAAAGGGAGTTTTTGCTCTCATAACTGTGTTCTGTTATTTTACGCAATCAAAAGTCCCGCTTTGATTTGAACGCTCCTGATACATTAATTAAGTTTAAATAAGGACTTGACAGAGTAATATTTGTTGAATGAACAATATGTTTGTTCTTACGAAAGTCCTGCAACCATACCCGACCCCGCGGACTGAGGTTATTGTCATATGATTATTTCTAAGCACTTTATTTAACTATGTCACATACATGTCCATGTGTGTTTTAGGATAACCGAGAGGGGTGTGTAAAAGGAACAGCAGATTCCTGCAGTCTTCACGTTCCCGTGGGCACAGAGCTGCACTCGTGCTGTGCACCGTCCTCGTCTCCGCAGCAGCCTGGCAGCGAGCTTTAACAGGAACCTAACATTCTCTTTAACATCGACATGAATGAACCCTGTTTGTCTTTTTCTATTAAGTGGACGTAAAAAGTCTGCACACACCCTGTTAAATTTTTTTGATCATAAAACAAGATAATAATTTTTTTTTTTATCTTTCACGTGATGTAAAGCAAGAAAATACAGATTTTTGAAAAAAGAGAAAAAGATGAACTTGGTTGCATACTGTAAGTATATACACCCTTTTATAATGGAACATGTGACTGTACTTAGAATGAACCTTTTGCATTCAAGCTCATGTTCAAACGTAATTATTATACCCCGGTCATTCCAGAAGTTATCCTGATCCACCCTAGAGACCGACTGCAACATTAAAGGAGCTTCAGGAACATACGGCGAGTACTGGTCACTCTTTAGCCTGGCCAGATGGAAACCTTATTTACTGTATGATGAAAAAAACATTTAAGTTTGAGTAAATTTTGCCAAAACCATATGATGCGCAAAGTTCTAATGAGACCCAGGTAGAACCTTTTTGACCTTTTTTTTTTTTTTTTTTTTTTTACAAAATACAAGGGCTGTACTGAACGTTGGCTAACTTTTTTATTAACTGACATACAGTAGGTCAGAACTGGACTGTAGAAAGGTCCTACTGGACATAGTCTCACAAGCCATGAAGTTACACCATCGCTGAACCCAACTCTCGACTGCTCTTTGAAAATCCTCTTTGTCGCAGGTGATGGCCTCACACTGAGCTACAGAATGTTTACAGAGAAGATACCATTGACATGGTGAGGACCAACCATGTAGTGGGAGACCATCAAATGCGGAACCAGAATCAACAAGGAATCCATCAGATAGCCTTCAACCTATGTCAGTTAATACAAAACCTATGCCCACCTTTGCATTACTTTCAGTACAGCCCTCGTATATTTGATACATCCAAAGAACACCTTACCCATGGTGGTGGTAGCTTCATGCTATGGAGCTGCTTCTAGAAAGAAAGAATAGGAAGACATTAAGAATCCAAAATCTCCAAATATTAATCAATTTCTGCAATTTCTGTAAAAAACTTGCAGGTCTCTAATAGACAGCATGAATCCAAGTTACCAAGGAAATGGCTTGAGAGAAAGAAAGCAGCATTTAGGGACGGTCCAGTCTGAGCTCAGGTCTAAACCCCATCAAAGCCCAGTGGAATGAGTTGGGATGGATTGCAAGGTGATAGATTGATAGAGCTGGAGTTTTTGTGTGAGGAAGAGTGGAATCAAAATCAAATTGCTAAATCAAGATGTGTTTAGCAAACAAACAAACAAACAAACAAACAAACAAACAAACAAACAAAAGACTTCTATTACACAAGAAGGAGCCGATTTTAAATAATTAAGACGTGTTTGTGTGTACGTACGCAACCAGGTTATAGGACGTCTCTTCTTCTTTTTTTATTATACCATGTGTGCCGCCAACTCAGCATATGATGATTAATCAATCATCAATTACGATTAAAAGATATATACATGCAAAAGCCTTGCCAGTGTGTGTTAAGGTGGAGGCTTTCCGAGAATATGGTAATGATGTCACAAAAATGTAAAACTCTCAAAATTAGCATATTATTACTATTATTATTATTATTATTATTATTATTATTATGGTCATAGAAACAACCCGAAAAACAACCATAAAATCAACTGATCATGTGTATCTGTGCTATTTCTTTGACTATGTGATACATTTTTTAATAGTTTGCTCTGTCGTGTTTGTGTAAAATGAAATTAAATTCAGTTCATCATATTGCATATTCAGATTGTTCTGGAAAAAAATATCACTCTGTACTGCGCAAGCCTGAGCCTTATATATGTTTAAAATAAACAAACAAACAAACAAACAAACAAACAAACAAACATAAAAAAAAAACAGGAAAACAAAAAAGTTTTTAGGGCTGCACATTTCAATTTATTAATCACTTGAATTTCATTGTTTGCTACATAGGAAAAAAAAATGGACATGACTGAGCCTCAAAAAGCCTTTTTTAAAAAAAAAAGCCTTTATCTTTTACAAGTCGCCTCTAATTTATTTCTAGCAAAAACAAACAGTAGTTGAACATTGTAATGTTAGAACATTAGAACATTACACATTCGTCTAGACGTTTTATATCCACTGTTACTGTTTTACAATTGTTCCATTTTTCCCTATCTTTGATCTCAGCTGTATGAGTGTGTACTCATCTTTCCTTGTTTAATTGTTATTATTATTATTTTTTTTTACTGAAATAACTCATCAAAATGTTCAGCGATTTGTTAATATTTGTTAATAGTAGTTGTCCTTGATTCTCCAGTTTGAGAGACAATAATTAGTTTGATTATCAGGTTTAATGTTTAATTACATGCATTGTACAACCTACTGTATCCATTGTTTATGATCTATTTCTATGTAAATAAACAGTGTAAAATGAGGCAGTGCGTCTGTGCGTGATATTATTAGATGACTTAAATACAATAGGGACATGGACCTTATTTTATTGAATCATCAGGGACAATCCATGGATGGATGCGAATCCGGCTGTGGTGTTCAATACGACAAGGCTGCCGCAGATCATCTCACGTGGTCATGTGACACAGTCATGTGATCACACGTCATTGAACGGTTATTATACTGAATTCTCAAATCAGAAAGCATTTCCTAGAACATATACATGTCATATACACAGTGCTGTACATGGTTTATACTGTAGAACATCTGTATTTTAGTGCATTACTTATTACAATATGATACGGTATTTTAATTGTTATCATATGTTGTTCTGTAGTAACTTTCAGTACAGCATCTATGTAAATGAGACACTGCTAAGCCACGCCCCTTCAGAGAGCAGCAGAGCTGAGCAATGACCCAGTGGAGGGGCTCTTCTAATACGATGGGCGTTCAAGTCAAAGCGGGACTTTTGATTGCTCATGTTCTCCCTGTGCTTGGTGGGTTTCCTCTGGGTTCTCTGGTTTCCTCCTACAGTCCAAACACATGCAGATTAGGCTGATTGGCGTATCCAAATTGCCTGTAGTGAGTATGTGCGTTTCTGTGCCTTACGATGGACCACCTCGTGCCCTAAGCCTCCTGGGATAGGCTCCAGGCCCCCCATGACCCTGAATACAGGATAAAGCGGTATAGACGATGAGTGAGTGAGTTATGAGAGTGCTACTGTACACTAATGCACTTATCTCAGTGCTTTGATACCATTAAGATCTCCAGAGCCTGCTTCATGTCACCTGTAGATTTGGGCCAGACGAAACCGTATCCGAATGATGACTCGACATACAAAGCTAACATATACAAAGTAAAGAGCTTTTATTTCCATTTTCATGTCAAAATTCAATAAATATCGTGAGACCACCATAATTACTTTCAATAATAATTGAGACAAACATTCAATAATGTCCCAACGCTTATCCCAACCCGATATTTGCGTAAGACATCCCGAGCCCTCCGACTAACCGTCCTCGCCGCCATTTTGATCAGTAGACGCTGATGATGATGATGATGATGATGATGATGATAATGATGAGCTGTTGCTCTTTAGTCAAGATTAGATCCTGTCTTTGGTATAGAATGAGATGAAAGCACGGTCACATGACTTCACTTGAACGCACCCCTCCACCATCAGATGATTCATTTCGTCTCTGGATCACTTTTCCGGTCTTCGGTAGACAGTTTTTTCTTTTTCCAGTTTTTTTTTTTTTTTTTAATGAAAAAAACCATGCTTTATTGTACATCATTATTGACTGCTTTTGTGCTTACACACACCCACACACATACACTCACATCCATCCATCCATACATACATACCTACATATACACACACACACACACAAGAATAAAAGCAGTACACAATAAATTATGTTTATGCTGAAGCAGTGACATACATTTAAAAAGGAGAACATAAAAATGCGAAAATAAAGAAGACAGGAATTAAAAAAAAAAAAAAAACTTGCACAGTTGATCGAATGACTGAATATCCTGAACCACAAATATAAAGTCAGATTTCCTTTCTGATTTTAGTGTCTCACGACATTGTTAAGTACTGGACAAAGATGAAAACTGTACACACTGAAGAAAACAAACCAGAGGAACAGATTTCTTGTTTTTTCTTTCATTTTCTTGTTTTTTTTTTTTGTTTTTATAAGAATTCATTGCTTTGCAATTTAGCTCACCTCCACTTTACTTTACATCACAGTTCTCTCCCACATCACCACATCAATGTAAACACCTCTGCTTAGTTGTATTACATTAATACTTATATATATAATATATATATATATATATATATATATATATATATACACGTGTGTGTGTGTATATATTACATTTTTTACATGTTATAGTTCACATCAGCACAGTTAGCTAGCATGGTAATAAAATAAGGCAAGACTCACATAATACTGACAATAAAAGGTTGTTTGTTGTTTCTTGAGTTTGTTCTGCAGCAGGCTTTGGTCTGGTTTGGACCGAGGCAGTATTTCTTCGTCTCGGCTCTGCGGCGGTTCCTTTCGCCGCGTTGTGATGAGACGAAACGGATCTTATAGTGTCTCAGAGTTTTATAGTGCTCCTTTTATTCCCCCAACACTGCATCGGTGAAACCATACGGACAAACATGACTGTTTAATAACTTAATAAAAATGAAAGAACGTGTACAGGTAAAAAAAAAAAAAAAGTTCCATGAATGCACGTTTTCATCTCTCGAGTAAGAGAACGCGAGTCCTGCTGTTTGAACAGAGACGTGTTTAAGTACGCACCAGGTGACTTTGCTCTACTGCTCAAGCTCGACCATGAACGGAGGCCATCTTGACAGCTCCAGGTCTCGAACCCTCAGCGAAGGGGAAATGATTACGCTTGATATACAAGTTCTAGCTGCTCACAGAAAGTTTATCAGAGCTGTACCAAGAGATCAGAGGTCATTACATCACTGTTCTGGTGAGTTTCTTCAGTTATTTTTTTTAATTCGGTGGCGGGTGAGGGGGACGGATTCCCCGTCATCAGTCTATCGTCTCCATGTGTCCTTCTCAGTTTTGGCCCAAACCATGGAATCCCAGCGTAAGCACAGCACTGCTTCTGGCTGCTGTTGCTGCTGCTGATGCTCGACTGGAAGAGTGTTGTCTGGGAGCAGTGTGTGTGTGCGCGTCGGTTGATTTCGGTAAAAATGCTTCGAGGTTCAAGCGCGTTTGGCGTGCAGCATCTCGATGAGCAGGTTGTTGCAGGGCACGTCGCCGTTCAGGTGCTTGTAGTAAAGGTATTCCTCAGCCTGCAGGCTGATGGCGCGGATCTCAGGCAGCCGTAGCAAGAGCTGGCCGAATTTGTCTGTCTGCTGCGGGTAGTTGCACATGACGTAATCGAGCAGTGCTGCGTTCACCTGCTCCTGAACGCTCTCCACTAGGTGGAAGTTCTCCAGGTTCTTCACATCTAGGAAAAGGAGAAAATATTCACAATATGATATAGAAATCTGACAATTTTTTTTGTGTTTATATGGAAACAATATTAATCAACATCTTTATTACATAACTGGGACACATTGTATATTTTTAGTTGTATGATGCACTTCATGATGTGTTTGCCCCAAAAATTAGTCTGGCCTTCAAACCATCCATCAATCCATGCATCCATCCAATCATCCATCCATTCATTCATCAAACCATCCATCGAATAATCCATTCATCCATTCATCCATCCATCCATCAAATAATCCATCCAACCAACAAACAATCCATCAAATAATCCATCCAACCAACAAACAATCCATCAAATAATCCATCCAACCAAAAACCATCCATCAATCCATTCATTCATTCATTCATCAAATCATCCATCTATTCATCCATCATCCATCCATCCATTCATCCATCCATCCATCCATCAAATAATCCATCCAAACAACCATCCATCCATCCATCCATCCATCCAATCATTCATCAAATCATCCATCTATTCATCCATCATCCATCCATGCATTCATCCATCCACCCATCCATCCATCTATCAAATAATCCATCCAAACAACCATCCATCCATCCATCCATCCATCCATCCAATCATTCATCAAATCATCCATCTATTCATCCATCATCCATCCATGCATTCATCCATCCACCCATCCATCCATCTATCAAATAATCCATCCAAACAACCATCCATCCATCCATCCATCCATCCATCCAATCATTCATCAAATCATCCATCTATTCATCCATCATCCATCCATGCATTCATCCATCCACCCATCCATCCATCTATCAAATAATCCATCCAAACAACCATCCATCCATCCATCCATCCATCCATCCAATCATTCATCAAATCATCCATCTATTCATCCATCATCCATCCATGCATTCATCCATCCACCCATCCATCCATCTATCAAATAATCCATCCAAACAACCATCCATCCATCCATCCATCCATCCATCCAATCATTCATCAAATCATCCATCTATTCATCCATCATCCATCCATGCATTCATCCATCCACCCATCCATCCATCTATCAAATAATCCATCCAAACAACCATCCATCCATCCATCCATCCATCCATCCAATCATTCATCAAATCATCCATCTATTCATCCATCATCCATCCATGCATTCATCCATCCACCCATCCATCCATCTATCAAATAATCCATCCAAACAACCATCCATCCATCCATCCATCCATCCATCCAATCATTCATCAAATCATCCATCTATTCATCCATCATCCATCCATGCATTCATCCATCCACCCATCCATCCATCTATCAAATAATCCATCCAAACAACCATCCATCCATCCATCCATCCATCCATCCAATCATTCATCAAATCATCCATCTATTCATCCATCATCCATCCATGCATTCATCCATCCACCCATCCATCCATCTATCAAATAATCCATCCAAACAACCATCCATCCATCCATCCATCCATCCATCCAATCATTCATCAAATCATCCATCTATTCATCCATCATCCATCCATTCATTCATCCATCCACCCATCCATCCATCTATCAAATAATCCATCCAAACAACCATCCATCCATCCATCCATCCATCCATCCAATCATTCATCAAATCATCCATCTATTCATCCATCATCCATCCATGCATTCATCCATCCACCCATCCATCCATCTATCAAATAATCCATCCAAACAACCATCCATCCATCCATCCATCCATCCATCCAATCATTCATCAAATCATCCATCTATTCATCCATCATCCATCCATGCATTCATCCATCCACCCATCCATCCATCTATCAAATAATCCATCCAAACAACCATCCATCCATCCATCCATCCATCCATCCAATCATTCATCAAATCATCCATCTATTCATCCATCATCCATCCATGCATTCATCCATCCACCCATCCATCCATCTATCAAATAATCCATCCAAACAACCATCCATCCATCCATCCATCCATCCATCCAATCATTCATCAAATCATCCATCTATTCATCCATCATCCATCCATGCATTCATCCATCCACCCATCCATCCATCTATCAAATAATCCATCCAAACAACCATCCATCCATCCATCCATCCATCCATCCAATCATTCATCAAATCATCCATCTATTCATCCATCATCCATCCATGCATTCATCCATCCACCCATCCATCCATCTATCAAATAATCCATCCAAACAACCATCCATCCATCCATCCATCCATCCATCCATCCAATCATTCATCAAATCATCCATCCATCCATCCATCCATCCATCCATCCATCCACCCTTCCATCCATCAAATAATCCATTCAAACAACAAACCATCCATCTCCATCCATCCATCCATCCATCCATCCATCCATCCATCCATCCATCCATCAAATAATCCATCCAAACAACAAACCATCCATCCATCCATTCAATCATTCATCAAATCATCCATCATCCATCCATCCATTCATCAAACCATCAATCATCCATCAAATCATCCATCCATCCATTCATCCAATCATTCATCAAATCATCCATCCATCCATCCATCCATCCATCCAGTCATTCAACCATCCATCAAATAATCCATCCATCCATCAATCCATCACACCATCCATTCAATATCACACCATCCATTAAAAAAAAAAAATCACACTAATCTTGCACATCCAAGGTCTGGCGAGTCTCAGAGAGTTCAAGGCACAAGCCAGGATACCTCCTGGACAACATCCCAACCAATCACAATGCACTATGGGAAATTTAGAAACACCAATCAATCTAACCCCATGTCTTTGCACTGTAGGTGGATTGTAGTCACAATGCTTGCATGCTTATGAATGATGCTTTGTTGTGATACGCATAATGACAAGAATTGTTCAAGTCAAACCAGGACTTTTGATTGTGCAGAATAACAGAACGCAGTTATTGAATCCACTCACTGAATGTTCACAGGAACTTTTTGAGCCGTTTGAGGTAAATGTCAGTTTTATGCATGCATTTACCAGAAATTTCATCGTGAAATTGTCTAGAACATCCCTCGTATTATTATTATTATTATTATTGTTATTATTATTATTATTATTATTATTATTATTATTACTACAAATTACTGAATAAGAAGCAAGCAGGAAGTGTCTGGATACATTCTCAGCACTCAAGAAATTTTGATTGAAAAATGAGCCAAAAAAGATTTTATAATATACAACCAAATCAGAATGAGACCTCTGACAGTGCGAATTGCTTCACATTTAGCATGTTTCTCATTCCTTGTCAGCGTATATGCCCTAAATGGCTGCAGGTGGTCGGTATGAGGTGTTAACGATTCTCTAGCGAACGTCTGAATTTAGTCCAGATCAGAAAGGCTGTGCGATATGATCTTTTATTAATTTCTTTGACCTGAGGTTGAGCGTGAGAGCGAGCGTCTCCGCACCTTTCCCCTGACGCCGATGCGTGGTTCGGGTTAGTCGGGTACGGCTAATGAGGCAGCTGGCACTGGCAAAATAATCCAAACTGTTCCAGCCCCCGGAAAAGAAACAGAGGATGGACAGAGATAGAGAGAGAGAGAGAGAGAGAGAGAGAGAGAGAGAGAGAAGATAAACAGACAGGGAGGAGGGGTCGGAGATTGTTCAGTGTGTAATGAGGTCTGTAGAACGAGCAGCGAGTCCTTCACGGCCCCAGCGAGGATGTTCTCCGTGACCCCTGGGTGACACTCGTGGGCAAAGCTCAGGATGGTGGTGGGAGGGGGGGGGGGGGGAGTCTATCAAGAGGCAACCAATTACAAAAGCTCCGCTTCACCCCTGTCAGTATTAACCCCTGATAGAAAGCCGGGAAATAAAACACTTCTTAACCCCAGTCACACCTTTTCTTTTTTTTTTTATTACTTTTGGGAGGAGGGTGCGAACGCTGGACGGCACATTATGCTTGCCTGGGTGTGTGTGTGTAGGTTACTGTTTTTCAGGTCGTAGTCGATGTCCGAATTAAAGTGCAATAAAAACGCTATCAGATTTTAACACGTCGAGCAAAACTACTGAGATTTAATAGCGCCGTTTGTCCTTTTTAGACTAATTAAAGCAAATTATACAAATTAGACTGATTTTAATTGCTAATTACTGTAGGCTGCATTTGAAAGAAAATGAAACAGGGTTGTTTAAAAAAATAACAACCTCTCAAGAATAACGGCTTGCTCTTTTTGCCTTTAAGCAAGAAACGAGATTTAAGCGAGAGAGAGAGAGAGAGAGAGAGAGAGAGAGAGCGAATATCACTGTTTGTTTAATTTTGTTCACAGCAGCATAATGCCCTACTAAGAAGGAGAGAAAAGCACAAGTTTCGTTTCAGTCAGGTTAAAGCGGTGCACGATGCGCGCTCTCATCTTCTATCTCGATCTCTGTTCTAACATTTAGCCACTGTGGGACTAATTATGAACTTTTTACATGAAACAGCCCGAGTGTGTAGCGAGGCTGTGCCGAAGCTCGACTCCAGACCCTTAGGTTCTGTGCGATACGTTGCTCGTTTCACTGACGGTCACGCCACATGACCCCTCGTATCCACTTTCCGCCCCCATTCGCTCCTGCTGGTGTGTGTCAGCCTTATGCAGTGTGATTATATTACTGTATCTATAGAGTGCGTGTTAAGGATTTGTTCGGTAGAATGTATTGTCTGGTAAAGATACCGTACAGTATAAAAGCGCATAAATTCCATATATTTGCTTTGCATATTCGGCCAAAACATGGGATTGGTACCAATAACTTTCTCACCTAGGTGTAGTGTCCGTAACTTTTTTGAATTTCAAATCTTTCAATGATCTTAATTGTCATTCAGATGAAACTTTAGATTTCACATGAAAATACATAAACCTGAGTGTATTATTCTAAAAATGCTAAATTGTTTAAGATAATGCTTGTGACATGGTTACGGACACTACAGATTTTTTTCGGGAAAAAAAAAATCCTTAATTTTGCAACAGTTTAAGCAACAATTTTTTACAGGTCATATGTACCAAATTTAGCTTCAATGCCCATAAGGAAATATGAATCATTTGCATTTTAAATGATTATTGTTTGAGGCGAGACTGTATAACGCTGAGAAATGCCCATTTTTGGGTCACATATAAAATCATCTCTCCAAAATGGCTGACGTTAGCAACTTGAAATTTTTAGGGAAGTAAGATCGGTCACTTCCATGTTGCATAAACTTCAGAAGTAGTTTCTTTGGCACACACATTTTCTGTATTATATACCTATAATATAGATATATAACATAAAAAATAAAATAAAATCAGCACCAATACTGTGTTTTGGCCAATTAAAATAAATAAATAAATAAATAAATAACTGGATGGATTATTACTCTAAATCAAAGATTAATATGATTATATTCTTATAATAACATTTTGTGTTGACTGTCACGTTACAAAAAAAAAAACATGATGAAATGTGTGTGTGTGTGTGGGCGGCGGGGGGGGGGGGGGGGATTTATTTTGGTGGTATTTCTGAGAAAGTAGTTTCAAAGTGCAAGGTGCTTTTTCCTGGTGTGTTCGCTCCTCTTTGACTTTATTTTTTTTATTTTTTATGGTAGGCTGTAATCGCGCAATCACTCCCAGCCTGCACCTTGTCATTTTTATTCATCATTAACCCGACCGCCTGATGGACGCCAATCAAAGACGGGGGCGGTGCTGACCCTGCTCCGTCGCCCACAGTGTGCTCAGGGAGGCCCCCTGCTTTCCCAAACACGCCGTCTCAGACGCTGCAGCCAATGGCCGCCTGGTCATCGCGCAACATTATTTACCCAATGGCTAAACCGTGTGTGTGTGTGTGTGTGTGTGTGTGTGTGTGTGTGTGTTTGTCTATGCCGAGTGCTGCTGAGCAAATTATGCCAAGCAGTCAGGCAGAGGCATTTGTGATACGGATTCAAAGCGAGGTTCAAGACATAAACAAGCTGGTGAGGTCGAAAAACAGAGAAAAGAAAAATCTACTAGAGTAAACACTAGAAACTAGGAATAGGAACTGACAGAATGCTAAGACCAGAGGCAGGGAATACAAGTAATAGAAGGTGAAATAAACACGAAACAGGTGGAAATAAGAAAGGAGGAGCATGGCCAGGGCACAGGAAAGAGATAGCAGGGCTTGTATAGGAAGCAAAACATATTTGTGTTGTGAAATCTATTAAAAGCTTAATGAAAGCATCATGCACATTAGACATGGAGGGAAACATCGATTAAAATTTTTTGAATGGCAATTCCCGTATCGCCTGACGTATAACTGACTCCAAAATCTTTTTTTTTTTAGTGAAAGTCTTTAAACCCCTGTTTTTTTGTGTACACACTTTGTTATACATGCTTATTTTATGACCTCATTATTATAAGTCAGTATAAAGAAAAAAAAAAAACATGTGCGATTTTCAAACCTTAGTATTATAGCAAAACTGAAATGTCTGAAGGCCAAAAAATAATGTAAAGATATTATGTAAAAAAAAATTAAACATTTTTAGAATCAGTCCTCAAAAGGAGTTTTTTTTTTTTTTTTTTTTTTTGCAGGAGGTTCAGTAAAACTGAGACTATATTTTAAGCAAAGGCTCATCACAACAATTGCTGACTTTGTTTCATTAATTACTGTTTAATTTAAAGTATTTTTTTAATTAAAGTATTTTTTGAATGAAGGAACTACAGCAGATACTTGTAGAGACTTTTGTAAAGACTTTTGCACTGTACTGTATATATTTGCATTTGAGGTAAAAAAAACAAAACAAAAAAAAAACGTTGCAGTAATCCTACAGGTGGCGTCCTATAAACTATTCACACGTTGGTGGGCAGAACAGCATCCTGTGCAGTAGGAGGAAGATTTGCTAGGTTTGTTTATAAATAACAATGATGCCGGATGACACACTTCAAATACAAGTGTTTAAAATTTCAGTACAAGTAAAAATCCAAATCTTTCATAATTATTCATGTTTTATTCAGATATGAAGCTGTAAATAAAACTTTCAATGTATAAAGCTTTAGAGTGATTACTTAACTTTTTTTAAGTAGTAAAAATAGTAACCAATAATAGTAACCAAGTAACCAAAATTTACCAATACTAACCAATACTAACTGAATAACTAATAACAACCAATAGTAACTAAATACCCAACAGTAACCAATAGTAACCATGTAACCGACATGAACCAATATTAACCAGGTAACCGATAGTAAACAATAGTAACCAAATAACCCATAGTAACCAATACTAACCAACAGTAGCAAAATAACCAATAGTAAACAATAGTAATCGACAGTAACCAATATTAACCAAATAACCAATAGTAACCAATAGTAACTGACAGTAACCAATATTAACCAAATAACCAATAGTAACCAATAGTAACTTACAGTAACCAATATTAACCAAATAACCAATAGTAACCAATAGTAACCGACAGTAACCAATATTAACCAAATAACCAATAGTAACCAATAGTAACTTACAGTAACCAATATTAACCAAATAACCAATAGTAACCAATAGTAACTGACAGTAACCAATATTAACCAAATAACCAATAGTAACCAATAGTAACTTACAGTAACCAATATTAACCAAATAACCAATAGTAACCAATAGTAACCGACAGTAACCAATATTAACCAAATAACCAATAGTAACCAATAGTAACTTACAGTAACCAATATTAACCAAATAACCAATAGTAACCAATAGTAACTGACAGTAACCAATATTAACCAAATAACCAATAGTAACCAATAGTAACTTACAGTAACCAATATTAACCAAATAACCAATAGTAACCAATAGTAACCGACAGTAACCAATATTAACCAAATAACCAATAGTAACCAATAGTAACTTACAGTAACCAATATTAACCAAATAACCAATAGTAACCAATAGTAACTGACAGTAACCAATATTAACCAAATAACCAATAGTAACCAATAGTAACTTACAGTAACCAATATTAACCAAATAACCAATAGTAACCAATAGTAACCGACAGTAACCAATATTAACCAAATAACCAATAGTAACCAATAGTAACTTACAGTAACCAATATTAACCAAATAACCAATAGTAACCAATAGTAACTGACAGTAACCAATATTAACCAAATAACCAATAGTAACCAATAGTAACTTACAGTAACCAATATTAACCAAATAACCAATAGTAACCAATAGTAACCGACAGTAACCAATATTAACCAAATAACCAATAGTAACCAATAGTAACTTACAGTAACCAATATTAACCAAATAACCAATAGTAACCAATAGTAACTGACAGTAACCAATATTAACCAAATAACCAATAGTAACCAATAGTAACTTACAGTAACCAATATTAACCAAATAACCAATAGTAACCGACAGTAACCAATAATAACCTAGTAACCAATAGTAACTGACAGTAACCAATATTAACCAAATAACCAATAGTAACCAATAGTAACCAACAGTAATCAATATTAACTAGATAACCAATAGTAAACAATAGTAACTACGTAACCAAAACTAATCAAGTAACCAATAGTAACCAATAGTATCCAAGTAACTGAAAGTAACCAGTAGTAACCAAGTAACCAAGTAATAAAAAAATAGTGACTAGTTTTAAAAGGTTTAAAAATAGCAACAAAATATTTTTTTTATAAAATTGGGAAAATTTATAAAATGGTGATAATTACAAAATCATGATACAAATCGGACCGGCACAGAGGTATTGTGATGATATTGTATCATTTGATCCCTGGTGATCCCTGCCCATGATAATTATATTAACATGTGTGTTTGTGATCGTGACTACCTGCCTATCTACCTG
>JAAGKR010011820.1:5000-7500 GCA_011419295.1 Clarias macrocephalus
GCGTTGTGTTACCATATTAGGAGAACAGGAAACTCTTTGGTTAGTTACACTCGATCATTTCATCTGTCACACAATGAACGGCGTTTCCTCCAGCGTTTCCCCAAAACCCTAACTTTAACAGTTTAATACTGCACTTCTCTACAGGGATCTCTCACTCACTCACTCACTCACTCACTCACACACACACACACAATGTGGCATTATCACATACATTATCAAGAATTTTCCCGGGTATGCAATGCCATGGACTGTAATGAAGATACATTTTCATTAAAGAAACAACAAAAACTGTAAACTAGGAAACTGACACTGATCACACATTTTAGAGTGTGTGTCTGTGTGTTTGGGGGTGTTTTTGTGACAGACATACACACAGCTACAAATTGTACTGCACATATTAATCCATAAAGAAATACTTTACATTTAATTTCTCACCAGATTTGTGTGTTTTTGAGAGAGAAATTAATCACAGTTTCATGAAGACACTGAACACCGAGTGTAAGTCAACCACTTCACTTTCACTGCATTACAGTTATAAGAGGAAGAGTAAAATGCATTAGTGTGTGTGCCTACGAATGTTGGATGTGTGAGTGTGTGTACTTACAGATGTTGGATGAAGGTGTTGAGTGATGGAGAAGCTTCACACAGCTGTATTTTGGAGACTCTGAGCGAGAAACTCCGGCAGAGAGTGGTCCAAATTACAGCAAATATCAATGTGCACTTAATTTAAACTAACAAGGAGGAGGGGCTAAGGGGCGGGGTTACAGCAAGGAGGTCATGACTTTGAGCAAAGTGGGCCGGAGGAAATGAGAAGCAGCAGATCACTCCTGACCTCAGACTCTCACTGAGACACTGTTAAATACCCCAAATCTAATAAGCCCCATATAATGCCCCCTATATAATACCCTTGCTATAATACCCCTGATCTAATACCCCTGATCTAATACCCCTGATCTAATGATATGTATAGCCTTGGTCAACTTGAAATTGTTAAAATGTAATATATAAATAAATGACTGACTGATTGAATACCTCTAATCTAATAACCTCTTTCTAATAACCCCAATCTAATACCCCTAATCTAATACCACAAATCCAATACCTCCAATCTCATACCCCTAATTTAATACACAAATCTAATACCCTAATTTAATACCCACAATCGAATACTCTCATTCTAATACCCCCAATCCATCATTAATCTAATACCACTAAGCTAATCTTTCTAATCTAAGACTAATACACAAATCGAATACTCCAAATTAAATACCCCCACTCTAATACCTCTAATCTAATATCCCCAATTTAATACACAAATCAAATATCCAGATCTAATACAGCCAATCTTAAACCCCCAATCTGAATCAAGCCAAATACTAATTCTGATACACCTAATCTAATCTCCCACCTCTCATCCAAAACTCTTTTTAAAGTATTATCAAAATGTAATACCACTAATCTACTACCCCCAATCTAATACACAACCACTAATACCCCTAATCTAATAAGCCCAATCTTAAACAAGTCATAATACTCCACCTCTAATGCCCCAATCTAATATCCCAATCGTACACACTACCACTAATACTGCCAATTAAATGGATATAATTAAATATCCCAAATCTAATCCCCATTACATCTCAAACTACAGTACTACCTTAAAACTAAAACAAACAATCTAATTGTGCCAGACGAATATCCTCAAACTAATACCACACCAACAATACCCCCAAAATTAACACATTTGAACAAAATTACTAATCTAATATGGCCAATCCAAGACCACACCATTAATACCCCAAAAGCTAATATCTCCAAATTAATACCTGAAACACCCCACCACTAATAAATACGATCCAATACACCAACAGTCATACCTCAAAACTAATACCCCTTACTAATAACTAATCAAATTAATACCCCAAATTTAATACAGCCATCCTAATAACCATAACTAATACCCCCAAAATTTATATCTCCAAATTTATAACTCTAGCTAATTCCCCAATTTAATAAACTCAAACTAATACCCACAACTTAATACTTTAATAATCCACCACTAATACCCTAATCTAATCATACTGCTAACTGCCCAGTCTAATGCTACAAAATTAACCAAATACCACACAGTTAACACTGCCAATCTAATACCCCACTACTAAAAATAACAATATTGTACCACTAATACCCTAATCAATGCCCCCAATTTAAAACCCCACCATTAATTCTCCACCATTATTACCCCCATTTAATAAACCCACTCTAAAACCCTACCCCAAATTCTCCTTGTTATACCCCATGATTCTACTCTCCCACCTTCATTCCCAGCAATGTGGGTTCTAACTGCCCCATTTCTAATACCCCACTATTCCAATCTCTTAAATCTAACGCCTCAACATCCTAGTTATCTCAATTTAAATTACCCCCTAATACCCCATACAGCGCACCATTCTAAAAATAATCGCATAATACATACATAATATAATTAATAACACACATA
>JAAGKR010011821.1:0-18191 GCA_011419295.1 Clarias macrocephalus
AGAGGAAAGATATAATAATCAAAGAGCATAAGTATTATTACCCTTTGCAGTGACAGAAGTATAAACAGTGTATAGCAAGATTAATAAATAGGCACATGTGCAGACATTGACTGGAGCAATGTCAGTAGTAGAGCTGGAACAGTAGCAACACAAGATCCAAGCTAAGACAGCAAAACAAAACAAAACAAAAAAAAAGACAGATGGTTGTAAAATAGGAAACTGAGCTAAGTTTCATGTTGGGAGAAATATTAAAATTATATTAAGCTTGAATAATATTATCATTTAAAATGGCTCATTTAAATTTAAAGAGAACAGGAAGGTTTATGCACTGCTCTTAGATCAGCATCTGTATCATGGCGGTGGAAAAACAGCTGGCTCACATTCCTCTTGGCTCAGATAACCAAGTGGT
This sequence comes from Clarias macrocephalus, assembly GCA_011419295.1. Classification (NCBI taxonomy): domain Eukaryota; kingdom Metazoa; phylum Chordata; class Actinopteri; order Siluriformes; family Clariidae; genus Clarias; species Clarias macrocephalus. The sequence goes on from JAAGKR010011821.1 coordinate 410, forward strand.
GGCATCTGTTGTGGTGGAGACAGCAGTGAGAGCACTCCCTGCTTGGTCAGAGAACTCTCATTTACTGACACCATGAGGCCGCTATGCCTCACGGCACTGCCAGCCATGCTAGCCCCTGTTCTGCCTCTCACAATCTTTCTCATCTCCACCATGCCAGGATCTCAGTGGAGGCCATGTCAGTTGTGATGCACTGCTCAGCTTCTTTGCTCCAGGAAACAGTAGTAAGGCCAGACAGCTGAAGGCAGACCTTCAAAATGGCGAGCACAAACAAGAGCCCCTCAAGACGGGGCAGTGGTAATTATGTTTGTCATGTCTTGGCACATGGTTTTAAACTTTGAAAAGAGAGGGATGTGTCCTCCGTCTGACCCCTGACAAACAGGGTTATTTGTTGGTGAAGACTAATCCGTAAGGACAGCTGTTTTCCCAAGCCTGGAGTTTATATTTTCCTCATGGAGCAGGAAACACACACTAAATGTGAATTTACAAAGTCTATGGGATTTTTTTTTTTTTTTACAGTTACAAATGGAGCATCCATATAAACAAGATTTTTCCCAGATATACAGTATGTATAAATAATAGATGTTATTTAGTGGTAAAACATTTCAAACGGAGCTAGACATTCCTTTGCTACTGACCTTTGGTTGAGGCAACACTTCTCCTACAGCCTCTCTCAAAGCCAGCATGATTCATGAACTAGTGTACATTTCTGTTGTAGACAAAATGTACAATATACGATATTGCAGATATGGGGTGAGGTGGCAGAATGAAAAAAAAGTGTCATGGTTCAAGGTGAAAACCAATACATGGAGATCCGTCAGCAAACCAATAATGCCGGCACAATTTGGGGAAAATGGAAATAACAAAAAGATAAACAAAGATTAGAAATTCTTGATCACAATCTGTCTGTATAAAGCACAGAGCAGGTGAACACATTTGGGAACCAATGGCAAAACAGGGAAGAGACAGGAGTAAAAAAAAAAAAAAAAAAAAGCATATGGTGAAACAAATAAAAGCATATGGAGAACTAAGCTCATGGGCACTAATAAGGGAAATCCGTGTTCATTTTATGGTTTCTATAGTAACAGCTAATTAAAGGAACTTGTATGATTAATACACCACACAGTCTAATAGCAAAAACAGATCCTAAAAATCTGTACGTTATGTAAAATGTCTAACCATTAATATAGTAAAGTGTTCTGCAAGTCATATTTTATTTTATTTATATGTTCTGCATGAAAGGTGAACCAGAGAACCATTCATGAGCTCTAGTACTTTATGTTATGATGTTTCTTTTTGTTCTTCAGAACAGAGAACTTTTTGAAACTGAGGACATTATAAATTAAAGCACCTTGAGTAATATAAAAACATTTTTTTCCATTTCAGTCTGGGACACATACTATATTCACTGTTTGTTTTGCTGATACAGCGCAAATAGATTTCTCAATGTCTTAGATTTAAACATGTACCTTGGATAGAAAAATAAATTGATTCCTTTTATCTTTCCTCTAGTGATCTTGTCTTAGAAGGAAATCTACTATCGATCACCTCAGCGTTTTATCTACATTTATGACCTCTTTTTTTTATCTGTAGATCCTATCTTGTCTTCTTTCTGTGATACGTGATTATTTACTCACGAACCAAACGGTCTTTCTTTGTGACTCTTTCATTCTCTGAAGATGAAGTGAATTTCTGCTGCGTGAAAAGGCTCAACCACCCACCAAACCACCCACCCAACACCAGAAGCGTAACCTTGTCATGACAGATAGGCTCCTTTTGCATGCCAAGTCCTCACCTCCTCTTTACTTCATCATTGCCATCTGGAAAGTGTAGCCTCCCATGCTGCCTCGGAGCTGCACGCCATGCATACTGGCATGATCCTGTTATAACGCTGATCGTCTCTGACCATCTCTTGCACTAACCTTTTAGATGATTCATAACAGAACGACTGCAATTCCATGTATGCCGAAAGGTTCTCATGCTTCAACATAGCCGGAATTTATACGAACCAACAGTTATTATTTATTTATTTAACTGTATACAGTATATGTACGGTTATGAATAAAGAAGGTTAAATCTGGGGCAGATTCAGCAGATTTAGTTTTCCTCCCAACATCTGCTTCATGTAGTCTGATGAAACTGGCCTTCTAGTTGAGTGTTTATAGTGAGGCATACTAAGGCATTGAACACACTGTTTCCTCTATCTTTAGAAACTGCTATGAAGCAATTGTACAAAATGAAACTCAACCCAGAATGACATGTAATCAACTATTGAAGGGTGCCTTTTGTTATTGCCTCCTATAGCACTTCTTTCTCAGTTTATCCACGATGTATGTAATCTAATTGTCGGCATTGTGGCGTAGTGGTCGCCTTGCACCTCCAGGGTCCGGGTTTGATTCACGCCTCCCGATTCCTGAGCCTATATGCAGCAGTTTGCATGTTCTCCCTGTGCTTGGAGGGTTTCTTTCAGTCCCTATGGCTTCCTCACAAAGACATCCAGATTAGACTAATTGGCATCCTCAAATTGCCTGTAGTGTGTGAATGCACGTGTGAATGTTGACCTGAGGTCCTACCACATCGTAAAATGGAAATAAATACAGTACAATAGTAATCACCATTGGCTTCCATGGTCCCTAGATAGACTACAGAGCTTCCTAGGAGGATTGACGGATATAATATAATTATTCCTTTAATGTGCTTTTATACTTATATACTTATGTATTGTATATATAGATGATTATTTTTTTTGCTTCTCATTTTTCATTACTTGTCAACAGTCAGCTTGTGTGAACAAGGAAAAAGTTTTCTTAACGTGCACTAAACTCTTTTTTTAAAGCACACATTAATCTTAGGGCTGAAAATGCGCACATTTAAATAGAAGAATGTTTTACAAAGCACAGAACACAAGCTAAGTAGTATACCTAAATAAAATGACACCAATGTTATAGTGAAATGCTTCTTATTATGCTAGTATGCAGTTTGGGAGAATTCAGAGTTTGCAATTGCTCAATATAAAAGAACTGTTAGGTGAAAAAATAGCTTTATCCTGAACATCAGCATGACTGTCAGTTACTGCAAATCAAATGAAACTGTAAAACCTTTTTTATCGTTTAGCTTCCGTCAGGCATTTAGCTCTTAAAGTAATTGCCTGATCAGGCAATAGTGCCCATGCATCACTGACCTGCCACAATCTCAATATTTATAGCCAGTATAAAACAAACTACGTAGTCACTTATTGTGAGCTAGATAGCTATGATATAAGCCCTTGGTCTTAAAAAACGTTTTCCCCTGATTTAATCTCACAAAACCACTTTGCATCGTGACTCAACTAGTGCAACTAGCTTAGCTAAGCTGTAGTGTAAAGTATGAAATTTTGATACTTGTTAATTCTTTAAAGACTTATGTTTTGAATGTTTTTTTTCTCATTTGTTCTGTACAGTATTTTTTGTTGTCAAGTTTATATATATAAAGAAAGGTTCATAAACATGCTGATGCTAGCTAAAACCTGCTGATGCTAGCTAAAACCTTCAGCAAAACAAAACAAAACAAAAGGACAGGTAGGGATGTATTTTTTTTTAACCTTACTCAAAGGGTCAGCATACTTCATACTGAAAAATATGACTGTAATCTGGAGAAAACAGAAATCAAGCAGAAGCTTCACTTGCCATGACACACACACATGGTGGCTAGACAGTCTCTGTGAACAAACTTGCTATGTGACAAAGCTAGTGATTGGAGCATTTATGTGTGATGAACAATTTGAAACTACAGAAAGTACGTCAGAAAAAGTGGCTTTACAGTATTTTTCCATTGTTAAGGACTTCACTCCCCCCAACACGAGCTGTTCACACTCCTAGCTTCTGGCAGGAGGTATTCACTCCAATCCATCACAGGGCATCCTAGCTTCTGGCAGGAGGTATTCACTCTAATCCATCACAGGGCATACACACACACACACACACACACACACACACAAGTTTATTCACACACTATAGGCAGTTTGGGAATTAGCATTATATACTATACTATGTCTTTGGACAATGGGAGGAAATCAGAGTACTAGAAGGAAACCCAACAAGCACTGGGAGAACATGCAGACTCAATGCACACAGACCCAATGCGGGAATCGAACACGGAACCTGGAGATACAAGGCACCAGTGCTAACAACTAAGCCATGTGCAGGAGGTACAGAAGTGTGTAATAAGACATATAGACTGAAAAATATTTTTTATCCAACAGCCGTAGCCGACACCATCGCGAACACCATCTCAACTCAGATCCTACACTTAACTGTAACCAATCTACACACAATGTGATAGCTAGATCTTATTTTATTTTTAATGGCATTCATAGTGGGAGGCAAAGAAAAAAATTTAATGCACAATGAAACTTGTTTCTTTGAATCTAGAATATTGATCTTCTCACATTTCTGGTAAAACAGTTATCTCCACATTTACATATATTGAGGCCTTTGTAACCAGCCAGTCCAACCCAAATGGAAACTATAACTGTAATAAATGAAAAGACTCACCTTCAGCTGCCATTTCTTATTTGACAGCTATCATTATTTCTTTAGATCAACAATTCTACATGATACAAACTCCAGAGTAAGTATAAATTGGTTGAACACTATATATTTCTTTCTCAAAAAGAAATAAAAAAAAAACTTCAGCCCTCCAGAATCCCTTATTTGTTTATTGTATACACTATTGGATTATTTGTCTTTCTTATTCCTGTTTTCTTACACTGTCACTGTTAGTCCACTCGCTCTCCGTAATTGTCTGCAGCTCCTGCCAGTCTTCAGTTAGTGGACTTCTTTCATGCTTGAGTTGGAGTTCTCATGAAGAACTATTACAGTATTGTCAGGATAGCAGCTCAGGAATATCATATTATAGATATATTATATATATATTATAGATATATTATAGATATTATAGACATATATTTTTTTTTTGTTCCTCCACTCTATTTCCATTCTTTGACACACTATTTTAAGGACATTTTGGTTATCACAAGATTAATTAATAGTATGCATAAATTGATTACACTATACTAGAAAAAGTAGGTGAACCGTTATAATAGGTATGAATTATTCTGTCATCTTTTGCAATGTATTAGAATTCGTGCCTGTTCTTTAGTAACAACAATAAAATATTTCATTTTGATTTCAAACCCACGAGCTTAATGTCTATGGATTTTCTTATTTAACACCATATATACACACACATATCCTGGAAATTTAAATTCTATTCTAAGCACACAAAAAATTCAAATGCATGGCCTTTTTATTTTCTTCAGAAAATCTAATGCACCCATTGATTCCATTTATTATTCAACATTAATCAAAACTAAGCCGAGCAGGCATGGTAGTTTGCATGTGTTTATAAGTGTGTGAATGTGCGCGTGCAAGAGTGCGAATGTGAGAGAAAGAGACAGGCAGCAATGAAGGGAGCAAATGAATTTAAATGAATTTAAGTGTCATGACCATTTTAAAAGTGAATTCAGTGAATCACATGGACATGTGTCTGGTGCATTAGTCAGCCATCAGGAAAAATCGTACAAATCCATTAAAAGAAGAGATTAATTCAAAGTGTTGCAGCACATCAATGCAGGGTATTTTAAATGACCTTTTGGTAAATCTTCTATTTGACGAAAGCCTGCCATGATGGAAGCAGAGGAGAACTGGGCAGGAGGAGATGATGTGCGTGCATGTTGATTGGCTGTCATTATTTCACGGCGCCTGCAATCTCAGCATCTGGGAGCTTTCACCAGGATGTGCGTAATGGCAAAGCAAAACGACAGGTACCACAAAACTGGGGCAACATGAGAAGCAGCATCCAGTGCGCAATGTTTTCAAATCACAGGAGGAAAAAAAGGTGGCATTATATCCTAAATAGGGATGGATGAATGTCCCAGAAGAATGAGCTAATAGAGTTGTGTGAAGTCATGTATGCGTGAGAGCCAGCCCGAGGAGGGCAAAGAGGCGTTCTTGTTTATCGTGAGGGGGTGGTGTGGGATGGCAGATGGTTAATTCACTTAACTCATTTAAACCCACTGGCAACTGCTGTCATCACAGTTTACACCTCTTTTTTATATTCAAGTAATGTGTTATGCAGATTTTTGGATAGTCACACATGAAGGAGTACTATATATAGTGAATATAAAAAGTCTGCACATCCCTATTAAAATTGCAGGGTGTAAGAAAAATACATATAAAAAAAATGGTAAATCAGGTCAGAGCTTTCTCAAAATTGATGAGATCTAACGACCAACAAAATTCAAGTAAAAACTGAAATTGCAATAACCCATTTGCAAAAGTTTGTACACTCTTTAAATTAAAGTTGGTTAAACCACCTTTCATTTGTATTACATCACTTTTTAGGTAAGAGTCTCTCGACTTCAACTCTTCCTTGCTGAAATGCTCCTGATGTCCTATTTTTAAGGGGATCAGTCTTCAGATCTGGGCTCTAACTTGGCTATTTCAAAATATTACTTACTTTCCATAGGAACCACAGAATAAGTGGAAATATAAGGTAAATCTTGTATGTTTCTCAGGACTGTCCTCCACCATATTAATGGTTTACTCTCATCACCTTTTGGCTACACAGTACCCGAAAAGAAAGAAACACTATATTAATTCCCTGTTAATTACACTAACAGTCATCCACTAACTCTGTCAGTCACAGTTAGTTGGTTCCATCAGTTGCAGAAGGATATGTGTTGGCAGAGCAAAATAACAGATTAAATACACAAATCAGAATCTGTTGATAATAAATGGGGTTTGTGGAACTGCAGTTTCACATCATGCTGTTGTACTTAATATCAGCACGGCTGTGATATATCCGGCTGTATCCTTGTGACTACAGTTGCATCAAAACTGTGTTGATATTCAGTACAACAACACTTTCTTTTATGTGACATTGTTTAGATTACATATATACGTAGGAACGTGGTTAAACTGAATATTGGCATGAATTTGGTTACCTAGGGTTAGGGTTAGGGTTAGGGTTAGGGTTACAATGCTCATACAACTAAATGTTAACATATATATATATATATATATATATATACAGTAGGTATATATACACGGTGGTGTAGTGGTTAGCACTGTCGCCTTGCACCGCCAGGGTCCGGGTTCAATCCCCGGCCAGGCTCGTTTCCCGTCTCTGTGTGCATGGAGTTTGCATGTTCTCCCCGTGCTTGGTGGGTTTCCTCCGGGTACTCCGGTTTCCTCCCACAGTCCAAAGACATGTAGGTTAGGTTAATTGGCTTTCCCAAATTGCCCGTAGTGTGTGAATGAGTGAGTGTATGTGTGTGTGTCTGTGCCCTGTGATGGATTGGCACCCTGTCCAGGATGTACCCCGCCATGTGCCCGAAGTCTCCTGGAGTAGGCTCCAGGCCTCCCGTGACCCTGAATACAGGATTAAGCGGTATAGATGATGAGTGAGTGAGTGATATATACAGTATTATTCCTCTTATAGAGTAATTGGCCAAAGATAGCATATTTTTGTAAATTAAAGAATAATATATCTGGCATTTTCTTTCAGTTTACTTACATTTATTGTTGTGGAAAATGCCTACAAAAAAGGTTCTGTTTCTGTTAAGTTTATGTCCTCACTTATAAAATAAGAGCTATACATTGTTGTTCCCTCACCAGACTCTAACTCTTACTCTGTCCTGAAGTTAATAAAACTTAACAACACGACAAACAAAAATGCTATTTTTCATGTTGCTGAAATATATTCAAACCGCAGTCAACTCTCCTAAAGATTTCCTTATAGATCCGTTCAATCCTATCCTCACACACTGTATTAAATTAACAAAATTTAATTGTATGAATACGTTTTTACTCAATTCGTGTCGTGTAAGCCATACAAGCCTTATTTTGTTATTACTATAGAAAGGATAATGAATTAGAATGTGTGTGTGTGTTAATATAAACAAAATGCTTTGAACACATTCTGACCAATCAGGCAGTGCTACAAACAGTTTTAAGCTTACAATATTAACACTCAGCTAACAAATAAATGCATTTTAAGCAGCGTGAGCCTTTGATTAGTGTTCATAATCCACTTCATCAGAGAAACATATTAAAATGCATGCCGTTTGTCTCCTGAGAGGTGCGAGGAAGATTTTGCATTTACAAGCTATTTGCCTGTCAGCACCTACTGTATTTTGCTTCTTTAAAAAATGCATGTATGTTTAGGGAATACAAATTTTAAAAAAGATGTTTAAATAGATTTTGGAAGTTTATTAATGAGAATAAATTTAGAGAGAAAATTTGTCCACAAGTTCTGGATCTTATTTTTTTTTTTTTTTTTTTTTTTTACAAAATGTGAAGGTGGCAGCCCACGGAGAGGAAAAAAAATCTATATTTCCTCTCAGCCTCCAAATATTTTCAGTTGGTTCTTTTACAAAAGAAAAGAAGATGCCTCCATCTACAATTAGACCCGTCACAAGTTGACTCTGAAGTCCTCACAAAATCTCACATTGTTATGGGGGAAATATTTTTTGAGTAACCGGATGGCAAAAGCCCAAGTCACAGATCCACGAATTTCACAAATTGGGTTTACAGATGTGATTTAAACATTGCCTCCTCAAACTGTAATAAAGTTCCAGTGGCACCACTTTGGCGAGCTGACTAAAGATTTGCTGTGGCACTTGGGCACTTTAATCAGGAACTGCATGGGGTTTTGGGACACTGCATCACAGATATTGGTTTGTATACTGTATGTAATGAGGTTATTTGTTATGCAATGAAGTGTCTCACTTTTTCAGGAGCTTATCTTGTGACAGCCAGCACATTTAAGCAGCCTCATAATGGGAACAGAGCAAAGACAGCAGCTGTCACTAGCATGACTGCTCCGAAATGGAGAGAAAACTGTGTTCTTGGGAGAACCTGGCTTCGCGCGTGTGTGTTTTGTGATGTTGTGAGACAGTCTGAAATAACACGATAACTGTCTCGCTCCTCTTCGAAAAGGAACGATGACCTTTTATTAATGCGCTGTTGCATTTTAGAAGTCTTTAGATAAGAGAACGTACCTGTGCAGAAAAAAGGCTCATTTTCCTCACCCATTGCCTTTGTTGTAGTAATTGTTTGCTTGAAGGCCGATCGGAGACAACGCCTTCGATGAGTCCTGGGGCTAGTAGTGAGATGACCAGTTTTGTTCCATTTTAAGCAATCAAGTAGAGAAATAAAAACAACAGCAGAAAAGGTTAATGTATTCCGATTTCTTTTAGCGCTCAAATGACTGCATTTTGAAGAGAGAGAGAAAAAAAAAGTGTGAATATGTTCTTTTGATTAAATCTCAGTATACAAGTTTATGTTTTTATATAAAATAAAGGTGTATTTTTCTGCTGAGATGACACTCTCAGAATGAAACCACAGCTGTAACATATAAGGAATACCTCCAAATATGTTTTGTATTGATTCAAGGTTTTCTGCTCCAACTACCATTTTATTAGCTACACCTATTATATTGTTTACTATTGAGGGACAGGAGTGGTCACTGTAAGCCGTCTGTTGCTAGGAACCATTTCTAATTTCCTGTCTGACACATCTATTGGCTGAAATTGCCATCTCCATTGTCATCTATTCTCATTCGCATTGACTGCTTTCATCATAGCAGATGTTCTTTAACGCTAGTGACATGGTGCTGTGTGCGTGTGTGTGTGTGCATGTATGCGTGTTTATGCATACTGATCTACCCGCTAAATAATTTTTACTCAGTGGTAGCAGGGATACTCAAACTCATCAGCCACAGCTCCCTTTAATTGTGTATATAGACACAGATCAGCCATACCATTAAAACCTTAAAATATTTTGCCCAATGAGGTTGTATAGGTTACCCTTGTACCACCATAACACAAAGTATGGGGCTTAGAAGGCAAATAGTTCAAGGCAAATAGTTCAGGCTTTTGGCTGATCTGGCCTCCAAATTCCCCAGATCTTAATCAGATTGAGCATCCATGGGATGTGCTGGACAAACAAGTCCGATCCATGGCGGCCCCACTCTGCAAGCACAGCACTTAAAGGATCTGCTGCTAATCTCCTTGTGCAAGACACCACAACACACCTTCAGAGATCTGGAGGAGTCATGTCTCAAGGGGTCAGAGCTGTTTTGGTGAAACTTCTGTAATATTAGGCATAATGTCTTAAGATTTTAATGCTTTGTGGCTGAGCTGTGTTTTTCTCAAAACAGCCAGTGAACAACAACAACAGCAATAATAATAATAATAATAATCATAATAATAATAATAATAATAATAATAATAAGGCAACTTTGATCGTAAAATAATACAACTGGGATAATATATACAACTGGAGGTTCCCTGAAACTAAAACTACTAGTCTGTGGTAGTATTTTTTTCTTTTATTACAGTTTGACTACAGTCAATTATTTACTATTATATACTAATTTACTATTTACTATTATATACTAATTACTCTACTGTAAGATTCATATTCATTATCCTGATATGAAATGTACTTCAGAGATAAATGTACAGTACATACAGCTTAGAATACTGTTCTATAATAGATATCTGTCAGAATATGTGTCATGATGGTGCAGAAGGTATTACTGCCACATTATACAGTAGATGCAGCAGAATATAGTTGTGTTGCTAGGTAATGTTACCCTATAAAAATAAACAAGACAGAAAAGCATTCTTTAACTTTTTAGACCAGTTAACAATGTACCAGCAAATACATACTATGTATAAGTTATGAATTCTGCTAAAACCTTGCGCATACAGATATTGCAGCTGTGCGCCGATACTGACAAATAGCACAACAGCGCTAAATATACGCCAGAGAATATTCAAACAAAAAAGAAGTAAAGTCACACATTCACAGGACACCCAAAACACGACCTACTAAATCACCAAGCAATTCATGTTATGGTGGCAGAGCAGGTACCTCTGATCCTGACCCATAGAACCTGGGTTCCCTGTTTGATCTTGATCTTGGGCTACATATAGGGTTTCTATGAAAGCTCTTCCCATGTTCATGTGGGCTTTCTTCTGGTTTTTCACAGTTTCCTCCCCAATCCCAAAAAAAGCTTACAGAGCAATAGATCTTAGCAAATTTCCTATAGATTTAATGTATGAATGTGTGTGCTCACTTACCCTTTTCCTAAGACTAGCATTAGCATATTTACCAACCCAGGGGTAGGTCTTTTCTCTTTCTTTCTTTGTTTGTCATTTAATATAAAAAAAATCCAGTTGTCTTTTTGATTTGCCCTACAATTCAAGCGTGACAGCGCAAGCGTTTTCTGCAAGCACTCCTTGTTTTCATCAGCTGAAATCCTAACCCTTCAGCAGTAAATCTTCTGGGTAACTGCAACAATTTAGGCTGATGCAAACAGCCAGTGCAGGATTTAGAGAGCAAACATATTGGAATGTGTGTTCGGGTCATTACCACACAGCTGTTTTGAAACAATTCCCTGGGCCACAAAAAGGAAAACGCATTGTGTTCACTGCATCTTTAATCAAAGCCGAAATTATGGCTTTCTTTCTCGTGAAATGCAGGTCATTTAATTGATAGGAATTACTAGAAATTACGTGGTACATTTAAACCTACCGTGCATACACAGGTTCAAGTCTGTTCACTTGCATGTCGCATCAAATATTTTTCTTGTAATGATACGTAAATATTTACCTAAAAGGGTTGAATGAAGATGACTTGCTTCTTGATTACACACTAATGGCAAATAACACCAGTTTCTAAGGATGAATATGAATTCACAAGAAGCGGCTGAGGATAATCATATTAGCAGGGTGACCTTTAGCGATCAATGTGCTCTGGCTTTGGGTGACCTTTAACTGAACATATGGTCTGGTGGTGAATACCGGTAGTGAATTGTGAAGTCAAGAAGATGTGAGCTATGTGGCTCCACAGGTGGCCTGTGTGAGCTTTCAATTTGCTAGCTGGAGTGTGTTTTCATGCGTTTTAGTGTTTTTGTTAATCTCTGTAATGTCAAATTGGTGGGGACAAAACTTTCTCTAATTACCGCGCTGTAAATAATAATCTATTCATCCTGTGAGTCTTTAGAATCATTTTTGAAAGCCACAGGAGCTTCCAGTGAGACACTGTCGATAATAATAATGTTAATAATAATATATTCAAAAAAGATCAATCAGTTTAGTCCAACACAACACACATTTAAAACAAACAAACAAAAAACAGCAAGACTTCGAAATTCCAAAATACACACACACAAAAAAAAAAAAAAAAAATCAACAATACAAAATCAACCATAAAAACAACTAAACAAAAACATCACAACAGTGAACCAAACAACACAGGACAGCAAAAACACAGCTGAAAAAAAAAATCTACAAATGCAAAAAAAACAAAAAAAAAATATCACAACAAACCAAAAACAAAAGAGCAAATAAAAATCAAATCAAAACAAAAAACACAATAGCAAAACATAAACACACCTAAACAACAAGAGCAGCAGCAACAGCAACAACAGCAAGAACAACAACAACAACAACAGCAAATCACTGCAGCAAAACAAAAAACACAAGAGCAAATCAAACACACTACATCCGAACAAAAAAACAGCAAAAAACATGCAAAAACAAGAACAACCACAATAAGTCAAACTAAAAATAGCACAGGACCTCAAAACCATAAATTAAAATAATATGTACATCAGAAAAGAAAAAAAAAAGGGAGAGCAAATCAAACAGACAACAAATGTGAAAGCACAAATCAAAAATAAAGCAGGACTAACTCAAAATGGAAGGGTCATCACATGTTTGTTGCTTCTGGTGTAAATCTAAGAGGCTGCAGAAAAATGTAAATAAAAAAATATATATTTTAGCTTTGTACTAAAGAGATACGAGTATGTGAATGATGGATGTCTGCCTAAATGAAGAATTAGTTATTTCTATAATGCTATATATAATTTTACATTAAATGCAATTGGCAAACTAAAGAAATATCAGACTTGAGTGTAATTATGTTACACAATTTATCCAATGATCAATTATGAAGTGATATTAAATAAGATGTTACTCTTTGTGTTTTGAGCTACCTTAATGTATTTATCATTATTTGATGTTGCTTTTTATGATTAGCTTTTTCCATGTGTCTTAATGTCTTTTCACTCTTACAGGCCAGCGTATAATTTATATTTTGTTTTTGCTTTGTACCTATAGTATTGTTCCTACTGCTGGTGAATATGTTCACCTGACATCATAATGTTAGAAAATACTGTATATTTGAAAACAAATACTGCATCATACACACTCAAGTCATACCAATTAAATAATCATGATAGTTTTTTAAATGAAGCAAAACGTGTTTTAAAAACAACAAACATGTCTTTGTGTCAGACGGCTGCGATTTCTGGGAGCGGTGTGGCGCAGCTGGCAGGCATTCTCCAGGTCTGAGAGGCTATGAATCACTTGATTACTAATGACTGATGGCCACATGGGAGTAGTTGAATTAATTCATATTTGCCTCCTTTCCCAGCATAGTGAAATACTGTTTCAGCATGTTTATGCTTGACAATGTCTCTGCAGACCTGCTTGAGTCATGACGATGTAATATCTGAGTATTAAATGTTTTCTCTTTTGGTGGTATCATAATCGCCTATTATAGTACGTACTGTAAACGATATCGAAAAGCAGGTAGTGGAAAACAATACCTAATCAAGTAAGTGATGCTAAATGAGTTGACAGGCTAATACATCTATCTTATAACAAAAATGATAAGGTGTTTTCGGTTGCTTGTAGTGGTAGCTCCACTTCGCATTATTCCCCATAATCAGTCATGTGACTTCCACCGTGCCATGTTGAGCCTTAACATGCTGTAAAACCCATCACACATACTGTAACAACCATCAACTTCTTCGCTATATGCCTGCACTAGATGCTGTACGACATGTAAATTGTTCCAGATAAAAGCGTCTGGTGCATGAATAAATGAAAATGTAATGAAGAAAAGATGAAATGCTTTGTTTTACTGCACTGGAGAAGGTGTAAAGCATTTTTTTTGGTTTCCATCCAAATTTCTAGAATAATCATTTTGAAAAAATTGCAGAAAAATATGTAATAGGTCTCAAATAACTACAGTTAAATGAGTATTATGGCAAATATGTGACATATACAGAAAGACATCTGACATGTCATGCTTTTAGCCTTTACAGCTGTTCTAGCCTATAGTTGGTTAGTTTCCAATAGCAACACATGCAAACTTTTTTTTTTTTTTTTTGTAGTTCCTTATACCATAGCATTAACATCATTGTGACATTAATGTTCCAACAATTGCATGTATTTCATGAATTGGAAAACATTATTATTTTTATTAGTTTATAATTTTAAATCATTTAAAAAACATTATAGCAGCTAAAAAAGATAATTCCCTCACCAGCATTTATGTTTTATTTAAGTCACAAAGTTCGCCGGCAAGAAGACTTTCTTGTGTCAGCTTTCCCCCTAAATGGTACAAACAGTTGCTGATAATGAATTAACAATATCAACAGTAATTATTTGTGTGGAGTTTCTGTCATACAAGTCCCAGTTAAGGTGTTACTATAGATACAATGATATATTTCAGAACAAGCGCATTAAAATAAACCTATGGGTCGTAATAAACACTACTGGCAGTGCTGTTGCTATAGAAAATGAACCTAATTAAAGTCTGAGAGTTAACAACGGTGCTCCAGTATATGATTATATACTAGTCATATAAAGACTAGAATACATGTCACTTCTTTAACATTTATTAACTCATATCTGTTTATGAGACCTGAGCCTTTATTAATGTGCTACATTAGGCTTGAGCCACACTACAAGATTTATACAATCGATCTTGAATCGATGAGCAAGACAAATATAATGACTTTTTATTTTCTTCTCCTGGATTATCCTTCATTCATCAACCCCGTTGCTTTAAAAAAAAATACATTTACATAGAATAAACCATGACACACGTTTAGGTCATATTTACAGATAAAGGTCACAGCCAAAGACCCCCAGATCTCTGTGAACAAGCCTGACTTCTGATCAAACAAAACAAACATGACAGATGGCAGTTTAACTCAGTCGTCATCATCGGTGATTGGTCTTTCATGCATGACATCAAGAATTTCACACAAGACAGTCAGTGTCCCTCTTTTATACACATTACATATACGGTGCCGAGTTAATAATCAACATGTTCAATATTTACTGCAGCCATGATTGCGTTTTGAGTGTAAATTGGATTTTACACACTCCACACCACATAGTCATCGGGGGAAGGAAATGAATTGTCTTCAAAATCCGGGCCAGATAATCATCTAGTGTCAAGTCAAGTACAAAATCATTTTTACACAAGTTATTTAACTGTCATGTTTGGTTTCAATTTAGGCTTTCATAAGCAACACTTCCTTTGAATTTCAAAGAGAAAGGGGTAACAATTAAAAAAAAAAAAAAAAAAGCAACTAAAAAGCCTTTATTGAAAGCTGTTATGCTGTGCTGACTGGATGGAGAGTGTGTTCCAGACGTCTGAGAGGCTATAATGAGTTTTGGCTGCTGCTATGTGCTTAAGCTCATCATACTGATGCTGCATGTCTTCTGTTCACAGCAGAGGCCACTCTGTCTGGCAATTATTACTCAGCATCACTGCTTCCCAGTTCGACAACGGATTAGGACTTGGAGAGAGATGTTTGGTCAGTGCATGACTGAACCTGAACGATCCAGCATTGTTAGAGTTGCATAAAGGCTCATTCATAAGCGATGCACTGAAGAGGCATGCGGGCTCACAATGTGTTATGTTACGTTGTGGGCGACGCCTACATTATGGGACTGGCTTTTAGTGGAGCGGGTCCGTTGCGCCTCTCTTCACATAAAGTGCTGCCAGCTTTTCACGGTGAACAGAATAAATAGCTCTACTTGATCCTACAATACTGGGTCACTTATAATAATTTTCTCACTCACTATAAGCGCCTCTACGCTTTTTTTTTTTCTTTTTCTTTTTTTTTTTTATATGAGCAGCATCTGGGTAATGGGAGGGTAATTTACTCGCATTATGCTCGGCTTATTCAAGGTTCCGTTTATTACGTGGTAGTTTTATTAACATTTTATCCAATTTTTTATGATAAGCTATAATGGAGTAAACTAATTTCACTGAGGTTCGTCGGGAATGCAAAGCTGTTGCGTTTTCATTAGGGGAAGAAGTCTCTCTGGTAGATACAGAACGTACGAGTTAATACTACATGGCACAGTGGAATGTTTAGCCTTCGTCTCTGATCATGTTAAGGCATATTATGGTGTTGAGGTTCTGAGAAATGGAAAAAAGCTAGAAAGGAAAGGACGCATATGCAGTATTTACCCTGCTATGGGTAAATATTGGGTAAAAATCATCAATGTTGAAAAAGCCGATCCAATAATGTCCTATATTAAAAAGATTTATATCGTAATGATACATTTTAAGGTGATCAACAAACTGTGCTTAATGTTACATACTATGGTTTTATTGCTAGCCTTCCTTTATTACAGTATTACAGTTTTTAATGTCCCTGGTTCAATAATAAACTAGAGTTACTGTTTGTGAAGAGTTTTGCATATTGTTCCCTTTACTGCATTTGGTTTCCTCTGAGTTCTTTGGCTTTGTACCACTTCCCAAACCCTTGCCAGGAGATGATGATGCTAAATTGCTTCTAGCTTCCACTCCAGGGTATATTTGTGCTCAGTGTCCCCAGCATAGGCCTGAACACTATAAAGTTGTTACTGTAAAGGAAAGAGTGAATGTACTGCTTCATCACTTCTCCTTCTACCTCTCCTGAGTTTTAGAATTACAACCAGTGCATTAAATTATAGCTCGTACTATGATGAAACAATGCAATCTTGCACTTGCCTTTGGCTACTTTTTACTTTAAACAGTATTGTAATAATGCATTTTTGTTTGCCTTTCAGACTGTACAAAATTTAAAGTGATGACATAGCACAAATAATAAATAATCAAATATTAGTGAAGTACACCAATAAATTATGCACTGTCTAGCAGTAATATCTAACTAAATACATTCTGCACGATTCTTTAGCCATTTTCTCACGACTGAGAAAATGCATTGTGTTGTATGAAGGTATATACTTACAAAACAAAATAATTGTTAAAATGCAGCAATTTGATTCTGTGAGAAAGAACATCATGTTTACCAAATACAAACAAACTTAAGATGCACCTTCGGAAAGTTATGAAATCAATCCATTAATTACAGTCACCTTGTGTATCCTGTATAACATAAATATAGTTTATGTTATGTTTTGATTTACGTATGAATCTTCGCTAAACATTCTCCCGGCAAAAACTATATATATATATGTGTATGTACTGTATACTGTATGTGTATATATATATATAGTACAGACCAAAAGTTTGGACAGACCTTCTCATTCAAAGAGTTTGAATTTGTATTATGGCAAGAAAAAAGCAGCTAAGTAAAGAAAAACGAGTGGCCATCATTACTTTAAGAAATGAAGGTCAGTCAGTCCGAAAAATAGGGAAAACTTTGAAAGTGTCCCCAAGTGCAGTCAGAAAAACCATCAAGCGCTACAAAGAAACTGGCTCACATGCGGACCGGCCCAGGAAAGGAAGACCAAGAGTCGCCTCTGCTGCGGAGGAGAAGTTCATCCGAGTCACCAGCCTCAGAAATCGCAGGTTAACAGCAGCTCAGATCAGAGAGCAGGTCAATGCCACACAGAGTTCTAGCAGCAGACACGTCTCTAGAACAACTGTTAAGAGGAGACTGTGTGAATCAGGCCTTCATGGTAGAATATCTG
>JAAGKR010011822.1:0-18190 GCA_011419295.1 Clarias macrocephalus
CCGGATCTGCATCACGCGGTGCACATATTGGCGCCAGATCTGCATCACCCGGTGCACGTAAGGGTGCCAGATCTGCATCACATGGTGTACAGAAAGGTGCCGGATCTGCATCACATTGTGCACGGAAGCAAGTGCACTAGTGCACGGCAGGGTGCCGGATATGCATCACTTTGTGCTCGGAAGCAAGTGCATGGAAGGGTGCCAGATCTGCGTCATGCAGCGCACTAAGGGCGCCGGACTTGAATCACTTGGTGCACCGAAGGGTGCCGGATCTGCATCACATGGTGCACGGAAGCAAGTGCACTAGTGCACGGAAGGGTGCCGGATCTGAATCACATTGTCCATGGAAGCAAATGCACGGAAGCGTGCCGGATCTGCATCATGCAGTGCACTAAGGGCACCGGATCTGTGTCACGCAGTGCACAAAAAGGTACCATATTTGCATCACATGGTGCATGGAAGCAAACGCACAGAAGGGTGCCAGATCTGCATCATGCAACGTATTAGGGCCCTGGATCTGGTATGCAATGAGAGGGCGCTGGATCTGCATCACAAGGTGCACAGGAGGGCACCTGGATCTGCATCACATGGTCCACAGAAAGGAGCCAATCTGCATTAAATCATGATCTAAGTTACGTGGTTCACAAGAGGGCACCGGATTTGCGTTACGTTGTGCACGGAAACAAGTGCACTAGTGCACATGAAGGTGCCGGATCTGCATCACATGGTGCATGGAAGCAAGTGCATTAGTGCAGAAAAATGTGCCAGATCTGCGTCATGCAGCGTATTAAGTGCACTGGATCTGGTATGCAATGCGAGGGCGCTGGATTTGCATCACAAGGTGCACCGAAAGGCGCCAGATCTGCATCACACGGTGCATGGAAGGGCGCCGGATTTGCATCACATTGTGCACAGAGGGGCGCCGGATCTGCATCACATTGTGCACAGAAGCAAGTGCACGGATGGTGCCGGATCTGTGTCATGCAGCACACTAAGGGCGCCATCCCTGCATCACATGGTGCACCAAAGGGCGGCGGATCTGCATCACACAGTGTATGGAAGGGCGCCGGATCTGCATCACGCAGTACATGGAAGCAAGTGCATTAGTGCACGGAATGGTGCCGGATCTGCATCACAATGTGCACAGAAGGGTGCTGGATCTGTGTCATGCAGCGCACTAAAGGCGCCGGATCTGCATCACATGGTGCATGGAAGCAAGTGCACTAGTGCACAGGAGGGTGCCAGATCTGCGTCATGCAGCGTTATAAGGGCACTGGATCTGGTATGCAATGGAAGAGTGCTCGATTTGTATCACAAGGTGCACGGGAAGGCACCGGATCTCCATCACATGGTGCACAAAATGCATTAAATCGTGATCTGAGTTACGTGGTTCACAAAAGGCTGCCGGATTTGCGTTACGTGGTGCAAGGAAGCAAGTGCACTAGTGCACGGAAGGGTGCCGGATCTGCATCACGTGGTGCACATATTGGTGCCAGATCTGCATCACCCGGTGCATGTAAGGGTGCCAGGTCTGCATCACATGGTGTACAGAAAGGTGCCGGATCTGCATCACTTTGTGCTCGGAAGCAAGTGCACGGAAGGGTGCCAGATCTGCGTCATGCAGCGTATTAAGTGCACTGGATCTGGTATGCAATGGGAGGGCGCTGGATCTGCATCACACAGTGCATGGAAGGGCGCCGGATTTGCGCCCACATGGTGCACAAAATGCATTAAATCGTGATCTGAGGTACGTGGTTCACAAAAGGCTGCCGGATTTGCGTTACGTGGTGCAAGGAAGCAAGTTCACTAGTGCACGGAAGGGTGCCGGATCTGCATCACGTGGTGCACATATTGGCGCCAGATCTGCATCACCCGGTGCACGGAAGGGTGCCGGATCTGCATCACTTTGTGTACAGAAAGGTGCCGGATCTGCATCACATGCTGCACGGATGCAAGTGCACTAGTGCACGAAAGGGTGCCGGATCTGCATCACGCGGTGCACATATTGGCGCCAGATCTGCATCACATGCTGCACCGAAGGGCGCCGTATCTGCATCACATGCTGCACCGAAGGGCGCCGTATCTGCATCACACAGTGCATGGAAGGGCGCCAGATTTGCATCACATGATGCAAGGAGGTGTGCCAAATCTGCATCACTTGGTGTACAAAAGGGCGCCGGATCTGCATCACATGCTGCACGGATGCAAGTGCACTAGTGCACGAAAGGGTGCCGGATCTGCATCACGCGGTGCACATATTGGCGCCAGATCTGCATCACATGCTGCACCGAAGGGCGCCGTATCTGCATCACATGCTGCACCGAAGGGCGCCGTATCTGCATCACACAGTGCATGGAAGGGCGCCAGATTTGCATCACATGATGCAAGGAGGTGTGCCAAATCTGCATCACTTGGTGTACAAAAGGGCGCCGGATCTGCATCACATGCTGCACGGATGCAAGTGCACTAGTGCACGAAAGGGTGCCGGATCTGCATCACGCGGTGCACATATTGGCGCCAGATCTGCATCACATGCTGCACCGAAGGGCGCCGTATCTGCATCACATGCTGCACCGAAGGGCGCCGTATCTGCATCACACAGTGCATGGAAGGGCGCCAGATTTGCATCACATGATGCAAGGAGGTGTGCCAAATCTGCATCACTTGGTGTACAAAAGGGCGCCGGATCTGCATCACATGCTGCACGGATGCAAGTGCACTAGTGCACGAAAGGGTGCCGGATCTGCATCACGCGGTGCACATATTGGCGCCAGATCTGCATCACATGCTGCACCGAAGGGCGCCGTATCTGCATCACATGCTGCACCGAAGGGCGCCGTATCTGCATCACACAGTGCATGGAAGGGCGCCAGATTTGCATCACATGATGCAAGGAGGTGTGCCAAATCTGCATCACTTGGTGTACAAAAGGGCGCCGGATCTGCATCACATGCTGCACGGATGCAAGTGCACTAGTGCACGAAAGGGTGCCGGATCTGCATCACGCGGTGCACATATTGGCGCCAGATCTGCATCACCCGGTGCACGTAAGGGTGCCAGATCTGCATCACATGGTGTACAGAAAGGTGCCGGATCTGCATCACATTGTGCACGGAAGCAAGTGCACTAGTGCACGGCAGGGTGCCGGATATGCATCACTTTGTGCTCGGAAGCAAGTGCATGGAAGGGTGCCAGATCTGCGTCATGCAGCGCACTAAGGGAGCCAGACTTGAATCACTTGGTGCACCGAAGGGTGCCGGATCTGCATCACATAGTGCACGGAAGGAAGTGCACTAGTGCACGGAAGGGTGCCGGATCTGCATCACATTGTCCATGGAAGCAAATGCACGGAAGCTTGCCGAATCTGCATCATGCAGTGCACTAAGGGCACTGGATCTGTGTCACGCGGTCCACAAAAAGGTACCATATTTGCATCACATGGTGCATGGAAGCAAACGCACAGAAGGGTGCCAGATCTGCATCATGCAGCGGATTAGGGCCCTGGATCTGGTATGCAATGAGAGGGCGCTGGATCTGCATCACAAGATGCACAGGAGGGCACCGGATCTGCATCACATGGTCCACAGAAAGGAGCCAATCTGCATTAAATCATGATCTAAGTTACATGGTTCACAAAAGGGTGCCGGATTTGCGTTAAGTTGTGCACGGAAACAAGTGCACTAGTGCACGGAGAGGTGCCGGATCTGCATCACATGGTGCATGGAAGCAAGTGCACTAGTGCAGAAAAATGTGCCAAATCTGCGTGATGCATCGTATTAAGTGCACTGGATCTGGTATGCAATGGGAGGGCGCTGGATTTGCATCACAAGGTGCACCGAAGGGCGCCGGATCTGCATCACACAGTGCATGGAAGGGCGCCGGATTTGCGCCCACATGGTGCACAAAATGCATTAAATCGTGATCTGAGATACGTGGTTCACAAAAGGCTGCCGGATTTGCGTTACGTGGTGCAAGGAAGCAAGTTCACTAGTGCACGGAAGGGTGCCGGATCTGCATCACGTGGTGCACATATTGGCGCCAGATCTGCATCACCCGGTGCATGTAAGGGTGCCAGGTCTGCATCACATGGTGTACAGAAAGGTGCCGGATCTGCATTACATTGTGCACGGAAGCAAGTGCACTAGTGCACGGACGGGTGCCGGATCTGCATCACTTTGTGCTCGGAAGCAAGTGCACGGAAGGGTGCCGGATCTGCATCATGCAGCGCACTAAGGGCGCTGGACCTGCATCACATGGTGCACCGAAGGGCGCCGTATCTGCATCACACAGTGCATGGAAGGGCGCCGGATTTGCACCACATGATGCAAGGAGGGGTGCCAAATCTGCATCACTTGGTGTACGAAAGGGCGCCGGATCTGCATCACATTGTGCACGGAACCAAGTGGACGGAAGGTTGCAGGATTTGTGTCACATGGTGTACAGAAAGGTGCCAGATCTGCATCACATTGTTCACGGAAGGAAGTGCACTAGTGCACGGAAAGGTGCCGGATCTGCATCACTTTGTGCTCGGAAGCAAGTGCACGGAAGGGTGCCGGATCTGCATCATGCAGCACACTAAGGGCACAAGGACCTGCATCACATGGTGCACAGAGGGGTGCCGGATATGCATCACATGGTTCACAGAAAAGCACCGAATCTGCATTACATGATTCACAGAAGGGCACCAGATCTGCATCACATTGTGCATGGAAGCAAGTGCACAGAAGCGTGCCGGATCTGCATCATGCAGCGCAATAAGGGCACCGGATCTGCATCACGCGGTGCATGGAGTGGTACCAGATTTGCATCGCATGGTGCATGGAAGCAAATGCACAGAAGGGTGCCAGATCTGCATCATGCAGCGTATTAAGGGCACTGGATCTGGTATGCAATGAGAGGGCGCTGGATCTGCATCACAAGGTGCACAGGAGGGCACCGAATCTGCATCACAAGGTGCACAGAAGGGCGCCAATATGTATTAAATCGTGATCTGAGTTCACAAAAGGGCACCAGATTTGCGTTACGTGGTGCACAGAAGCAAGTGCACTAGTGCACAGAAGGGCGCCAGACCTGCATCACATGGTGCACCGAAGGGCACCGGATCTGCATCACACAGTGCATGTAAAGGCGCCGGATTTGCATCACATGGTGCATGGAAGCAAGTGCACTAGTGCACAGAAAAGTGCCAGATCTGCGTCATGCAGCATATTAAGTGCACTGGATCTGATATGCAATGGGAGAGCGCTGGATTTGCATCACAAGGTGCACCGAAGGGCGCCAGATCTGCATCACATTGTGCACAGAAGCAAGTGCACGGAAGGGTGCCGGATCTGTGTCATGCAGCGGACTAAGGGCGCCATCCATGCATCACATGGTGCACCAAAGGGTGGCGGATCTACATCACACAGTGCATGGAAGGGCGCCGGATCTGCGTCATGCAGTGCACGGAAGCATGTGGACGGAAGGGTGCCGGATCTGTGTCATGCAGCGCTCTAAGGGTGCCAGACCTGCATCACATGGTGCACAGAAAGGCGCCAGATCTGCATCACATGGTGTACAGAAGGGCGCCAGATCTGCATCACATTGTGCACGGAAGTAAGTGCACTAGTGCACGGAAGGGTTCCGGATCTGCATCACACGGTGCACATATTGGCGCCAGATCTGCATCACATGGTGCACGGAGGGGTGCCAGATCTGCATCACACGGTGTACAGAAGGGCGCCGGATCTGCATCACATTGTGCACAGAAGCAAGTGCATGGAAGAATGCTGGATCTGCATCACGCAGCGCACTAAGGACACCAGACCTGCATCACATGGTGCACCGAAGAGTGCCAGATCTGCATAACACAGTGCACGGAAGGGTGTTGGATCTGCATCACTTTGTGCACGAAAGCAAGTGCACGGAAGTGTGCCGGATCTGCATCATACAGCGCACTAAGTGCGCCGGACCTGCATCACATGGTGCACCGAAGGGTGCCGGATTTGCATCACATTGTGCACGGAAGCAAGTGGACAAAAGGGTGCCGGATCTGTGTCATGCAGCGCACTAAAGACGCCAGACCTGCATCACATGGTGCATGGAAAGGCGCCAGATTTGCATCATGCGGTGCACGAAGGGATGCCGGATTTGCCTCACATGGTGCATGGAAGGGCGCTGGATCTGTGTTACATGGTGTATAGAAGCAAGTGCACAGAGTTCTTAACTTTCCCAAACTACAACCAATGATCAATATCAGGTGGATAACCGGAAATCTGGAAGGAAGTGCAAAACTCTCTCTCATCACAGTATACAGTCGTGGCCAAAAGTTTTGAGAATGACACAAATATTAGTTTTCACAAAGTTTGCTGCTAAACTGTTTTTAGATCTTTGTTTCAGTTGTTTCTGTGATGTAATGAAATATAATTGCAAGCACTTCATAAGTTTCAAAGGCTTTTATCGACAATTACATGACATTTATGCAAAGAGTCAGAATTTGCAGTGTTGGCCCTTCTTTTTCATGACATCTGCAATTCGACTGGGCATGCTCTCAATCAACTTCTGGGCCAAATCCTGACTAATAGCAACCCATTCTTTCATAATCACTTCTTGGAGTTTGTCAGAATTAGTGGGTTTTTGTTTGTTCACCCGGCTCTTGAGGATTGACCACAAGTTCTCAATAGGATTAAGATCTGGAGAGTTTCCAGGCCATGGACCCAAAATTTTTACATTTTGGTCCCCGAGCCACTTAGTTATCACTTTTGCCTTATGGCACGGTGCTCCATCGTGTTGGAAAATGCATTTTTCTTCACCAAACTGTTGTTGGATTGTTGGAAGAAGTTGCTGTTGGAGGGTGTTTTGGTACCATTCTTTATTCGTGGCTGTGTTTTTTTGGGCAAAATTGTGAGTGAGCCCACTCCCTTGGATGAGAAGCAACCCCACACATGAATGGTCTCAGGATGCTTTACTGTTGGCATGACACAGGACAGATGGTAGCGCTCACCTTTTCTTCTCCGGACAAGCCTTTTTCCAGATGCCCCAAACAATCGGAAAGAGGCTTCATCCGAGATTATGACTTTGCCCCAGTCCTCAGCAGTCCATTTGCCATACCTTTTGCAGAAGATCAATCTGTCCCTGATTTTTTTGCTTCTTTGCTGCCCTTTTTGACACCAGACCATTTTCCAAAAGTCTTTGCCTTACTGTGCGTGCAGATGCGGTCACACCTGCCTACTGCCATTCCTGAGCAAGCTCTGCACTGGTGGCACTCTGATCCCGCAGCTGAATCCTCTTTAGGAGACGATCCTGGCACTTTCTTGGACACCCTGAAGCCTTCTTAACAATAATTGAACCTCTTTCCTTGAAGTTCTTGATGATCCTATAAATTGTTGATTTAGGTATAATCTTAGTAGCCATAATATCCTCGCCTGTGAAGCCATTATTAGGCTACATAATGATGGCAGCACGCATTTATTTGCAGGTCACCATGGTTAACAGTGAAAGAACAATGATTTCAAGCATCACTCTCCTTTTAAAATGTCAAGTCTGCCATTCTAACCCAATCAGTCTGACATAATGATCTCCTGCCTTGTGTTCGTCAACATTCTCACCTGAGTTAACAAGACGATAAGGGAAATTATCTCAGCAGGTCCTTTAATGACAGCAATGAAATGCAGTGGAAAGTTTTTTTGGGATTAAGTTAATTTTTATGGCAAAGAAGGACTATGCAATTCATCTGATCACGCTTCATAACATTCTGGAGTATATGCAAATTGCTATTATAAAAACTTAAGCAGCAACTTTTCCAATTTCCAATATTTATGTAATTCACAAAACTTTTGGCCACGACTGTATAATACCATCCTTACTGTACCACATATTATCATTTGCTCTTTTGCACCATTGTAATTAATCTACCTCACTATATACTATTTATATATACAAATTATTCTGCACTGTAAAAATTCACTGCAGGTTGGATACTAACTGTATTTCATTTCCTTGGACCTACATGTGACAATAAAGTTGAGTCTAATCTAATCTTTATACATGCTTGAAATTGCATGCTTTTTATAAAAACTTAGCAGAGCATGAGAACATGAAGAACATCCATCCCAGAATATCTTCTTCCACACCATCAGGAGGCAGTTCACATTTGGTGAGAAGAGAAAGGTGAAAATATTTAGATGAAAGTGATATATTTATTAGTAGATCATATCGAGTGGTGCTGTTCCAATGTATATTAAACAGTCCTTATGTGAATCTGAACAAAAGGTCTGCTAATAGAGAAAGTCAGAAAAAAACTTGATAAAGAACATTACTTTTCATTAGTGTCGCCCATGTCTCAACAAACCTAGGCCAAAAACCGAGCAATAAATTAACAATTACTGTTGGGGGGTTGTTTGTTTGTTTGTTTGTTTGTTTGTTTGTTTGTTTGTTTGTTTGTTTGTTTGAGGTTTTGTATTTATTTCAAATGTATTTCCTCAATATTGTGTCATTCTATTTTTTGTCTCTCAGTCTATATGACGGTAAATATAGTGCAGATATTCCATGAAGACAACTTCACTGATTTGACTTACCAATTAACATCAAGCCAAAATCACAGATCCACACACACTCTCAGCTTAAATCAATGATCAGAATAGGGAAGACCTGTCTGTGCGTGTTAACGGGGAGACTTGAACAATTTGTGTTAACAGATATGACGGGTCGAACAAATGTTATCATTAGTTTTATATCATGTAGGTTTTATCACTACCAGAATACAGGAATGATGTCACAAAAACGTAGAACTTTCAAAATGAGAATGCTATTATTATTAAATTATTATAATTATAAATTATAATAAAAACATGTGATCATGTGTAATCTTTGCCTATGTGACCCATTTTCTATTTTTTTTTCCTCAGTCATGTTTGGGTAGTCGGTTAAAAAGAACTAAAAGTCATGTTGCACATATACTGCACAAATGTTATAAAAATATATATTTTTTAAACATGGCAAAATAAATAATGGCTAAAATGCTCTGAGCTTTAAGGGCTGCAAAGCTAAAATCCTATAACTTTTGAAGAAGACTAAAGTTGCGAGGCTCCTACTGCAAAAACTGTTCTTACTGTATATGTTACATTTGTACACTGTAAATTACACTGCACTCACATTACCATGTAATTAAAGATTAAAAAAACAAGTCAAAACAAGTCAGCCACTAGTTAACACAGCTTTTATTGCTTCTGAAAGAATTCCCTACCTACGACTCAATAAAGAACTCAATGCTCTCACACACACACACACACACACACACACACACACACAAACACACACACACACACACACTCTCCTGAAATGTGAAGCTGAAATCAGTGAAATATTAGTTAAATTATAAAAAATTAATAATGTTAGTTAACTATTAAAAATATGAATTAAGATATGGGTAACACAGTGCAGTTTTAACTATCAAACTGATCTGTCTGAACCCAAAATAGCAGCTTTTTCTCTGTCAGGTTCAAGTCATGATGAACTTCACAATAATATATTAAGTATATTAAACAGAGATAATACCACACCACTTAAAAGACACCAAGATCATTTTGTACACTGTACTGCATTCAGTAACGCATGTGCTTGCGATAATATCTTGGTTCATCTGACCACATGACTTGTTTTATATTTCACAAGCTTTGCACAAACACTCTTTTTGAATGCAGTCCAGGAAGCTACTGTATCAGTGTGAAAAGAGATACAGTATGTATAACATGAAAACCTTCTGAAATAGTAATTAAACTTTGATTAAGCACTTTGTTGAATTACTCACTCACTCATCGTCTATTCCACTTTATCCTGTGTTCAGGGTCACGGGGGGCCTGGAGCCTATCCCAGGAGACTTGGGGCACAAGGCGGCATACACCCCGGACAGGGTGCCAATCAATCACAGGGTACACACACATACACACTCACAAACTCACACAGGTCTTTGGACTGTGGGAGGAAAGCGGAGTACTCGGGGGAAACCCACCAAGCACGGGGAGAACATGCAAACTCCAAGCACACAGAGATGGAAATAAAACCTGGCCGGGAATCAAACCCCGTCCCTGGAGGTGCAAGGCGACAGTGCTAACCACTACTATGGCAAGAATTTAAATACAAATAAATTTTAATCAAAAGGAGCCCTAAATTGTATTTTAAAGGTTCAACCTTCTCCAGAGTCATTCTACTAATTAAATGCCTCCAGGCTCTGGCTGTTATCTACTATAGTACATTCTTCAACCTCATGTAAGCTTTCAAATTCATCATCATCATCATCATCATCATCATCATAATCATCATCTCTGAGAAAGCAATCTGACTTAAGACAACGGAAGCAGATTTCTGTACAACACTCGGGGCACACGATGTTGCGGCAGCCTTCTCCGGTGTGTGTGAGCAGGGCATTGCACTTCGGACACGCCCTGAAATAGGGGCATCCTATTGCTGAACTGTTGGGGTCACTGATCCGTTCATCAGAGAGAAGAGCAGCCCGGAGAGCACAGTTGTTCTGTTTGCAAATGCTGCTTGGTGAAGTGTTGCGTGGCCACTGTCTCTGACAATCCCGGCAGAAACGATACACGTGGCGTTTGACTTTGGAACACAGTGGGCACACAACACACTGCCCTTCTGAATACGTGACAACTTCCTGCTGGCAAGCTGGACACTGGAGGGAGACACGGGCATGAGTTAGATATAAAATCAAAGTTAGATAAAGACCTTTTAAAGTTATTCAGACTTCACTGACTTGGAAATGCATTCTTATGCAAAAGTTTAGGCACCCCTTGATAAATAACAGATTTTGGTGATTTTTTTTTTTTTTTTTTTTTTTTTAATTGAAAAGATGTTAACACAGTCTCTCTTGGAAATGGAAAAATGCATAATATTTTCAGCAAACTTGATGCATAGTTACTTCTTATGCCATAAATAAAAATAAAAAATAAAAACATTACTATGTCACTTTGCAAAAGTTTGGGCACCCTACATAATTAGTACTTTGCAACACCTCCTCTGGCAGATATCACAGCTTGCAAATGCTTTTTATAGTCAGCTAAAAGTCTTTCAATTCTTGTACTTTTCCTCCCATTCTTCCTCGCAAAAGGCTTCTAATTCTGTAAATATTCTTTGGTCGTCTTGCATGCACAGCTCTTTTAAGATCTACACACAAATTTTCAATGATGTTTAAATCAGGGGACTGTGATCAAAACCTTCAGCTTGTGTTTCTTGAGGTATTAATCCATAGTGGATTTCGAGGTCTGTTTAGGATCATTGTCCTGTTGTAGAACCCATCCTTTTTTTCAGCTTCAGCTTTTTTACAGATGATGTGATGTTTGCTTCCAGAATTTGCTGGTATTCAGTGGAATCCATTCTTCCCTCCACCTGTGCAGTGTTTCCTGTGCCACTGGCTGCAACACAACCCCAAAGCATGATAGATCCACCCCCATGCTTAATAGTTGACACGGTGTTCTTTTCATGAAATGCTGCTCCTTTTTTCTCCAAACATGCCTTTGCTGATTGTGGCCAAAGAGTTCATCAGTCCGCAGCACTTGTGTCCAAAACGCATCAAGCTTCTGTAGATGTTCTGTTGCAGACTTCTGACAATGGATTTTATGATGGAGACAGAGGCAATGTTTTCTTCTGCTGAGTCTTCCATGAAGGTCTTGTGGAACGGTGCACCATCACTCCTGAGTCTGCTGAATCTTCGTGCAGGTTTTTTGCAGTCAAATGGGGGTTTTGATTTGTCTTTCTGACCAGCATACAAGATGTTCTCTCCGAGAGTTTTCTTGGTCTTCCAGATCTTATCTTGACCTCCAGAAACTTTCAGTTTCAGAGACTTACACAGCTGCTTAGAGGAACACATGGTTGTTGAGTGTCTGCAAGTGTGTGCACAAGGTTTAAAGAGTCAAAGTATTTGTAAAGCTGTTAAATTGGCATTTATTAAGGACAGCTGTTGCCATGCATCAGATCTAACGAGCTGATTAAGGTCTGAAACCTTGAAACTTTTAGGGTGCCCAAACTTTTGCACAGTGCCATAATAATGTTTTTCATCTTTGTTCAATTTATGACATAAAAAACATGTTTGCTGAAAATATTGTGCATTTTTTCCATTTCCAAGAGACACTGTGTTAACATCTTTTGAATTAAAAAATCATCAAAATCAAAAATTTATTAAGGAGTGCCTAAACTTTTGCATAAGATGTATATAGGTTGATACTTAAAATAATAAAAAATAATAAAAAATTTTAAAAATAAGAAATGTATAAAAACATTATTTTAATATAATGTCAAGAGTTATAGTGAGCACCCTGCATGAGTTGAGTCTAAAATGTGTCCCAATTAACTTACCTAATGATCAAATTAGTATGAAAATATATTTATCTCATAAATATATTTTTTACAAACATCTATGAAGCGAACAAGCATGTATCTGGCTTCTGGCTAAGAACACATACATCGATCTAGTAACAATCAATTTCATTACTACTGTATTTCTTTTCTTACTTATTTCATTAGAGCTCATTTAGATAATAAATCAGTATCAGTTTTATCTGGGTCAAAAACACAGTGGCTCATTTTATTATTATCATTATTATTATTATCATTATTATTATTATTATTATTATTATTATTATTATTATTATTATTATCACTAGTAGTAGTAGTAGTATACAACCGATACAAAACTAAGTGAAGGTATGTTTAAGTCAATTCCCTAAGGCAAGTTCTAAAATTTTTTAATTACTTAAATAATGTACATGAATATTATATGCAATATATGTATTAAAAATATTCTACTAATAATGTGATCATTAGGGAAGTTGATTAAGACAAGTTTTGGACTCAGTTCAAGCAGTTTGCTTACTACAATTAACATTATATTCCTTAGAAATGTATTTATTTTGTAATTTATGTATTAATTATTATTATTATTATTATTATTATTATTATTATTATTATTATTATTATTATTATTATTATTATTATTATTCAAGTATCAGGCCATACATTTCCAGATTACTTTGTTTTATTAGTTCTGGATACCTTTTAAATGTAAATACATAATTAGAAATATTTTATAACTAATTGCAAAAACAAAAAACTGAAAAATTTTTGTTTATTATAAAATGTTTTTTTATTTTATATTTAATAAATATTTAATTATTTATTTATTATAAAATAAACAATATAATGTCTGTCTGCCCACATGCAGTACCATCACGATTCACTAGCCTCATGTGAAGAAAGCAAATACAAATTCTATTTTGAGGAAAAGAATAACATGAGGTGACTTGCCATATGGCTGGAGGGAAATTGAGGTAAACTTTCAGTGGTGGAGTTGAGATGTCTTCTTGAGCAAGTTACTAAGTGGCAAATAATTGCTTCAGGTTACATTTATTAGTTTGCCAAATTTTGTGTGGTTTGTTTGTTTGTTTGTTTGTTTGTTTGTTTGTTTGTTTGTTTGTTTGTTTTGTTTTGTTTTTATCAATAGGCCTATAATATTGAAATAGCCTTTGATTAGATTATTTTCAAGAGACTAGTATAGTCAGGCTAGTATAGATACAATGTCCTGAAAACGTCTTTAGTTCCAAAACGACTACTAATATACTGTAGACCTACTGAGTACTGGTTTGGAGCATAGCCTGATTTACTTGCGTCATAGCAAAGAACAGAATTTAATACAGTTTGTTAAAATAGCTTCTAATAGTTCAAGTCTCACTCAGTTCTTTACTGGGTTTAGAACCTGAAAATAGCATGTACTAAAGGCTGTGATGTCACACAGGCTGTACAGATTCACCTTTGGCTTTGCAGTGGAATGGCTCATGACTCCGATCCTTTTTGCCAGCACCTGTAGATTAGACAGACAGTGAGGATGATGAGCAGTTACAGTAATACAGTATAAGCAGAGAACAGAGATAAAATAACTGACTGGACATTTACAACTGGTCCAAACTGCAATAGCAAAAGCCACCGCATTAATTATTACCGTTGTAGGATTACAAATTTATAAGATGTTAAATCTAGGTTCCAACAAAATAGTATATAAGCTAAAAAGTTATGTAAATTGGGTTTTACATTTTGAGGTAAAGATCATGACATTCTAAGAAGATCAAGTCTGGTAGCCCAGGTGTCTGAGACATTAACCTTTTGTCTTCATGTACTTCCTGACCACTGGTTAGGGTCCCAAGGTAAATGTGAACGCTAATCTCAAGGCCAGGCCGTGCCGTTGTCTCTATGATAATGTGAAGATCTGGGAGATACCGTCAGGCTGATTAGATTAGCACCTATGCATTTGAAAGGCAGTGTTACGCTGATGAGATCAGGGCTGGGGAACTTCCGGTACCAGGCTGATTCCTGTACTACACGATGCTTTGTTTAGATTGTCTCCACCTCTTTGTATCCCTTTGAGATTCAGTCAAGAACTAGTAGAGACTTGGATGACTACAGCGACGCACGGCAAGTTCTCAATAAAAAGTAACTTGAAAGATATCCCAACATCTCCTCCTTTGACAAAGGAAAAAAGTTCCCAACGCCATACTAGCAAAAAGCACTACAGTATATTTATCCAAGAAAGCTCTAGAAGCTGCGACATAATCTGGTACATAAACTGCTCGTAACAAGTTTCCTATATTTTCTATAGTTACTATACTCTTATTTCATATTTTATATTTGAATATTTCATTTTTACAGAATATTATATTTTTATTTCATATTCTTTATTTGAGTAATCTATTTTTTATTAATTTTTTTTATGTCATGAGCGGGCATACAGTACAAGCATTTCACTGCATATTGTACTGTGTATGTGACAAATAAAATGTGAACTTTTGATATATTTGTTTTTTTTTTTCATAACTTCACTTCTACTCAACTTTTTGATTTAATTTATTTAGCAGATTTTACTTCAGGCAACTACCTAACCCAAGTTTCGTGAAATTCTGTCCAGCCAGATTTTGTCACAACATCAGAAAAAATATTAAAATTGAAATTAATTAAATTAAACAATAAGAAGAATTTCTGAACAATCTACAGACAAAACCTTTTTTTATTTACTTTTTTTTTTTTTTAAAGCCTTGTTGATATTCTGCTAATGATTTTATCCAAACGTTCAATAAGGCAGGACGTCATGAGAAAATATAAGCAGTTTTTCTTTTGTCCTGTGCCATTAGAAAACAGTTAGAAAAATGTAATGCCTCTATATTGCTGTAATGGTACAAATTTCAATCAACACCAAACATATATTATGTGCAGATACTGAAAGAAGTACAACTGTAGCCTTTGCCGCCGGATTACTGGTGGAACGGTGGTAGTGCACCTATGGTCCTGTTACCGTTATCCCTACACCACTCACTGTAATGCCTCATAGCCTATAAAATCACAGCTTTTAGCCCATACGTTGGCCATGGAACAGACATTTCAAAAAGACACCACCTTGTTTAGTACCATTTTAGAAAGGGTTCCCAATGAAAACATTTCAAGAAGCTAAAAACCTTTAACTATACAATACAGAGATAATTTTGAAGACCACTATCATTAGTAGCACTATGATTGACTCTGTTTTTCCTGTAGCTGAAATAATCTGTCATGCCAAACAACAAACAATGACTTAAAGTATAAAGAAGGTCCTTACCCGAGATTCAGTCAAGAACTTTGTCCCTCAAGTGCTAACGTTACAGCAGTCACTGCCACTAAAACCTAAAACAATTCAAGAAGTCCCTGCAGGACACATACTTTCATTTTCTCTTTTCATAACGTCAAGCACATGCTTACTCTGCTGAAACATAAGCGTGAGTGGTTTGTGCTACTCGAGCAGAAAAAAGTTTGACAAACATCACAATAAATGAGAGACCTTTATGCTTTTATAATAAAGTTCATTTCTTCTGTTTTATATGCTCTAGATTTGTTGTGGGATATTTTCCATACAAACTCTTATTTGTATTTCCTTTTTCACATGAGACTAGTGGAACATGATGGTACTGCAGGTGTTCAGCAAGGCTGAAACAATTTATAATAAACAAATAAGTTTTTTAGTTTTTTGATTTTGCATTTAGGTTTGAAATTCTCATAAAATATTTCTGATGATGTATTTACATTTGAAAATGAGCCAGAATTAAGAAATTAGAATCATGGGATTTCATCAACATAATAACATCTTCATTTATCTTAGTCTCATGTGTTTCACATTTTAATTTGGACTGCAGTCGTGTAAAGTTTGGAAATGGCATCACTGGATTATAAGACTCATGTATAAAAAGATGGATTTTAGATACCTTGCCTTAATGAATTGCCTTAAACTTCCCTATAGTTGGGTAACTATGAAATATGTATAAACAATTATTTTAACTAAGAATAATGAAAGGAGCCACTGTGTCTCTGACCCGGATAAAGCTGTTACTGATTGAATATCTAAATGAGCTCTAATGTAAAAAAAAAAAGAAGAAGAAGAAGAAGAAGAAGAAGAAATAGCTGTTGAATTTATTTTTATAGTTTTTAGGTTAATTTGTACATTCTTACACAGAGAGATACTTTTTTTTTGCTTGTTTGCTTCATAGATGTTGTGTTAAAGTATAAAAATAAGTCTCTAACTTATTTTGTCATTATGGAAGTTGATTGGATCAGGTTTTACACCCAATTCATACAGTGTGTTGATATATATATATTTTTTTATTTTTTTTTTTTGTATAGAGGTCATACATTTATTTTACAGTAGGACAACTTACAAACAGATTGTATACCGCATAAAGCTGCATAATTTTTATCAAATGTGGAAATAGAAATTATTAATTATTATTAAATGTGCAAGAGTATTATTTATTGTATAAAGAAGTTTATTTTTAAAATTTGTATTATCCTATTATTATTTTTTATATATAGCATTCTTAAATATCATCAATGAGTCTCAATATTGAAATGTACAATTGGCGCCCTCTTGTGGCTATAATGGTCTGGCTGCACCTGTCCTAAAATGCATAAAATTTAACAAAGTTTTCAATAAAATCAATATAAGAATAAGAATAATTCAATAAAACCAATACATCTCTTACCTACACTAAATACTATTCAGATCAAATGATGTATGGCATTGATTGATTTTTTTGACAATTTACTGTAGCACTGTTTAGTGTATGTACTATAGTGTATCGTCGTATAAATGTAATATATCGATGAAATTTACACATTTAGTTCATCCTTAATAGTAAAATAATTAGATGAAATAGTTACTTAAATAATTAGTCCTTGAATGTTGTGTAGGTACTGTGGATAGCACTTAGACTATAAAGAGCATACTGCATCAAAATACCTGGCCAATAAACTTTTGATTTTGATTCTGATTTTGATCAGTTAGTTCTTCCATTCAGGTGCCTAACACCTCCAGGGTTAAGGGTTCGAATCTCACCTCCGGTCTGTGTGTGTGAAGTTTGCATGTTCTCCCCATGTTTAATCATTGCCATGAATAAAAATAAATAATAATAATAATAATAATAAAAAGTCTCATTAATGTCCTGCACTATGAAAAAATAAAACCAGGAAGCTATAAATGTTTATCAAAACTTCTTTCTTATAAGGATACACCTCATAAGAAAATGAAAGCAGTTTCCTTTTGTCCTGTGCCATTAGAAAACTATTTACTGTAATGACACACATTTTAAACACCAGCACACATCTATTATGTACAGATACTGATTTAGATGAGTCAATAAATGTAAAAGTAATGAGTGTGTAGAGGTGCCATAAAAAGCATAAAACAAAAAATTGTAGCAAAAAATAAAAGTAATTGAATATGGTTGCGTGGATATAGTGTATTAATCGAATGGCTAATAGGAGCATCTACCGTGTAGTTACAGTACATCTACAGGAAGTGTGACAGCTGTGGCAGCCCGAAGACAGATGGCGTGATAAAGGTGAGGTGATAAAGGTGGACGGACTTTCTCTTTTGCCCTGAGGACATCATGTGCGGATGTGTTTTGTTTCCCTTCTGCCGTACGCTGATACCAGAGTGTGTGTGTGAGCTTTGTTTGGACTTGTAGTGGAAAGGACTGCGTCATGATACATGATGTGTTTTTAATTATCAGGACTGTGCCACGTGTCTGAGTAACAGTGTTTTATGATATGGTAATTATAGGCCTGGATTATGTATTAGAGAGAGAGAGAGAGAGAGAGAGAGTTGTTGGGGGGGGGGGGGGTTGTGTTTGGT
>JAAGKR010011823.1:0-18181 GCA_011419295.1 Clarias macrocephalus
ATGAATATTAAAGTCTCCAGCAATTAACGCTTTATCTACAGAAACAACTAGGTTTGAGAGGAAATCTGCAAATTCGCAGAGAAACTCAGAGTACGGCCCTGGGGGTCTGTAAATGATGATTAGCGGGATCGACTGAGCTGACTTTATGTTACTATAGAGAACTTCAAATGCATTAAATTTAAAACTGTGTTTTTGTACGAGAGAAAGATTATCGTTATAAATAACTGCGACTCCTCCTCCTCTACCAGTTAGCCGAGGCTGGTGTATGTAGCTGTATCCAGGAGGACTAGCTTCATTTAGAGCTACATACTCGTCCTGTTTAATCCAGGTTTCTGTTAAACATAATATATTAAACTCCTGATCTGTGATAGTTTCATTAACAATAACTGCTTTAGATGCGAGAAATCTAATATTTAACAGTCCTAGCTTCAGATCAAAGGTGCTGGCTGCGCATTCAGTGTGATCTGAGTTTGTGGTGTCTATGTTAATTAAATTACTAAAACAGACTTTCTGAGTCTTTCTAAACTTAGCTCGGGGAACAGACACAGTCTCAATATGATATGGTTGGTTTAGCCTGTCTGTCTGCTCCCTGGCCTTGGCTCTGGATTGTCACCGATTAACTAGGCCTCTTCTGAGACTATGTGCTATACTACAAGAAATGAGAGCAGCACCTTCCCGAGTGGGGTGGACACCGTCCCGCCCTAACAGGCCAGTTTTGCCCTCAAAGGTCTTCCAAATATCTATGAAGCCCACATTGTTTTCGGAGCACCACCTGGACATCCAGCGGTTCAGCGACCATAACCTGCTGTAAGCTATGTCGCCACGTCTCATTGGGATGGGACCAGAGCAAACTACTTCTTCAGACATCTTGCCAGGTGGTCTCCAATGGGGAAAAGTCGGCCTTAAGTATCTTGACTTTTTTTAGGAACAAAAGATTAAAGAGAGGCTCTTGGGAGAGGTGACATCAGCACTGCCCTCCCAGCTCAGAGAAGCTTTGGGGCATAGCCCTAAAGAGAACCAGCAGCCTCTCCTATCTTTACCTATATACCCAGCAGCTGAAGACCAGCAAGAAGAAGGAGCCCGCTTGTCTTTTAAAACATCCCTTCTAACTTTTAAGGATGCTTCAAAGAAAACGCTGTATGGAACTTGTGTCAAGATTGTACATAGAGGCTCCTTGGATGGAATAAAGGAATCACGGTGATCAGAGTGGTTGATTCTAGGCTCTTCCAGTGGTTGAACTCTGCGGCTAAAATACTCACTCATACTAAACGCTCTGCTCATATAACCCCAATCTTGTATAATCTCCATTGGCTCCCAGTAGCCTACTGTATTAAATTCAAAATTCTTCTCCTTGTTTTTAAATCTTTAAAGGGAGCTTAGCTCCCTCTTATCTTTTCAAATTGCTTGTCCCCTACATCCCGACTCGCTCACTTCGTTCTTCTGATTCTGACTTTTTTGCTGTCCCTCGGTACTGCCTCTCTTCAATGGGGGGTAGATCATTTTGTGTTACTAAAACTTTGATGTTCTCTACCATACTCTCTCTGTTTTGTTAACAATCTCTCACTATTTAAATCTTTACTCTAAACTCACTTGTTTTCTGAATGTTATACGTCTGATTCATTGAAATGAACTCAGTTGGTTCAATACACCTGTCCTCTACATGTCTGTCTTTTAGGTCTTGTTTTGTATTTAAATAATAATAATAATAATAATAATAATAATAATAATTATTATTATTATTATAATTATTATTATTATTATTATTATTATTATTATTATTATTATTATTATTATTCCACACAAGGCCACTGGAGGTTACTGTACAAACTTCCCATAGAGAGGCAAACAGCTGATCTAGAGTGGCAAATCGTACACAGTGCTGTGATCACGAACAGACACGTGGCACAAATTCACCCCACTAGGAGCCTAGAGTGTCTGTTCTGTGGGAGGGAGGAAACAGTAGATCACTGAATTCACCATTGTAAAGATGACCCACAGGCTGCTACAGTTTATCAGGTGTGGGCACAAGGGGAGGTCTCGAGTTCTATAGACGTGGGTGTTTTAGTTTTTATTTATTCATTTTTTATTTAATAAATGTTTGATCTTCATTTTTTTTCCTTTTACATGTACTTAACTTTATCTATTTGTGTACCTTTTCGTATCGTTTTAACATTGCCCTAATACACCAGCTTATCACTGTACATATTTAACCATACTACATAATTTTTTTTTTCATTGACTTATTTATTAAATAATTTTTAAACTAATTTTTCTAAGCTTGTTCCAATTAATGCTTGTGCTTTTTGCTTTTAATCTTGATTTGTTCTGGGGTTTTTTCCCTTCCCATCCTGCTCCCTCTCTCCCTTAATAATAACTAGTCTGATATTATTCTATGTATAATTCTTTTTTTTTTTTTTTTTTTTACTTCTGGATACACAACATTCTAAAATAATGGATTGTTAAAAAGTATAAAAACTCTCTCTCTCTCTCTCTCTCTCTCTCTCTCTCTCTCTCTCTATCTATTTCTATCACTCTATGAGAAGACAGGAAGTGGTTAGACTTTGACACAAGTCACTGCAGTCAATGTCAGTAAGTCATTACAGTTACAGGATGGAGCTCAGTCGTCTCCCTGTGATGCTCTGTGAGTAAATGTTCTCTTTGTGTCTTCATTAGACTGAGTGTTGGGTATAAAGTTGTTCATCTGCAGTCTGAATATCCTGAGTGATGAGTTTATTGTGTGATTAGGACATTGTGTGTACTTCAGCATGACTGCTCAGGTGGATCAGTGGATCCATATCTGTTATGAGAAGGGTTTAGTTTGATGTGTAACTACGCTCAGTAACTATGATAGTTCAACAGGTAAGAGTACAAGTAGAGCGAGTTTAAAACACAGGGTTTAAATAATCTAATGAGTGTAAACAAGTCTGTATTATTTGATCTGCTAAAAGACAATGACTGGATGGTGTTTGTACTTGGAAGTCATGGTTGTGACTAACTGCAATTTCTTTAGCTGCTTTGTTGGAGTTTTTTTTTTTCTGTAAACATAAAAGTTTTAACAAAACCATGTTGGCATTAATTACACTTTTTACACTATATTTTCATTTTTGCTACCATTACGGTCTGTGCAGGGAAACTCAGTACAGCAAGTTCAGTCTAATACACGCCAATACCAAGCTAATACTGAATACGTTCTTAAAAAAATAATATATATATAATCACTAATCATTATTTTCCGATGTGTTTTAAAAATAAAATCAAAAACTGTGCATGAGTAAACTTGTATTTTTAGTCCTATACACACAGAGCAGTGGCATTGTTTGTGGCCTGAGAACATAAATGAGTCATAAATGTGGTTTTCTTTTCTATTTTAATGTTGTGATGCAAACTGAAGTGTGAAGGACTGGGGGAAGGTGGAGATGTGAAAAACACTGTATTGTTTAACTGTTGATATCGAGGGCAGTTTTAACTCTACTGACACTGAGCTCCTTTAAAATAAAAAATTCCTGAGCTGAAAATTTGAATTTGAAGCCAGAGTCGCCACAGCATGACCAGATGAAAAGGATTAGACCATTCAGATTAATTTGATTTCTAAGGGTTTATATCCCAGTACAAAGACAATTAATCATGCTTTAAAAATAATACAAATAAAGACATTAATAAGTGACAGGTAGCGTTTTGTTCTTTATAAGAAAAGAAAATTAATCTAGGCCTTAGTCAGTATTAATCTGAAAAATCAGGTAGCAGCAGCTAAATACATCTCTGTCAACTAAAATATAGACGTGAGATACGGTATAGACTCTCTCTCTCATCTGGCATCAGATGTGCACTGGAGGATGGAGTACAGGTCGAGGAGGTGCTGCTAGCAGTGGCAGAGCATCCACTCTGCCTCCCAAATGAAAACAGTGGTGGTGGTGGTGGTGTTTTTGACAAAAAGCAAAAAAAAAAAAAAAATCTTGTGAGTACACTGATAAAGAGTGAAATATGTTACAAGTTACCCATCTGTCTGCCCCTTTGACACAAGTGGTAATATTAAACGTTCTCCTGTTAATTTTGGATGATGTGATCTTGAAGGAGCTAACTTGCTTCAGGAAGTTCGTCAGCCCTATAAGAGCTATCCCGGTCGCGTGTAAGACCTTCTGTTCGCCCGCAGATTTTAATTATTTTAAGTGATTAAGAAGGAACACTTAATATAAATTTTAAGTGTAAATGCACCACAAAAACACAAACTGCATCCGGTGCTGATATGAACATTGGCATCATTGTAAACAAAGTGTAAACTCTGATGCCTTTTCAATAGTTAGTGTTGCCAGTGACCACACCCCTAACACTGACTCCGCCCCTAATGTCTGCACTGAAGAGGTACAGCAGCCACAAATCAGCTAAGCACCACCGATACCTAAAGAACCCCAGTACCTGAAGAAGGCAATGCAGCCAAACTGAGAAGAAAAGAGGGGAAATGTCCACTACAGAACTGATCACTAAAGAGCAAAACTGCAGCAGCACAGAAGAGTGAAGGAGCAGAGTGCAGGACACACACACAGAGACACACCCATAGACATCGAAGTGCAAATAAATTGCTTAGTACATCTGTCTAAAGTAGAAAAAATACAAATAGTAAAAACGTTACTCTTTGAACAAAAGAAAATGCAAAAGACCAATGCAGGAAAAAATAAAAAGGCACTGTTGCACAGGAAGAAGTGAAAATGACAATAGCTGAAGAAACCATACATTTTGAACAGAGCTGTAAATCAATGGACAAAAAAAAAAAACAAAAAAAAAAACATTGTTGTTAATAGTGGGGAGGGGGGTTAATGGAGGTTCCTTTACTAAAAAAAAAAACAAAAAAAAACACTGTAAATATGTAAATAACACCTGATACATGAAAAGTTAAAATATGTAACTGTGTTTAACACTGTTCTCTTTGTGTCTTCATTAGAGTGAGTGGTGGGGTATAAAGTTGTTCATCTGCAGTCTGAATGGGGTAGAATGGTTTAGTTTGATGTGTAACTACTCTCATTAACTATGATAGTCTCGAACAGGTACAGTAAGAGACAAGAGACAGAAAGTTTTAAACACAGGGTTTAAATAAGCTCACTCATCATCTATACGGCTTTATCCTGTATTCAGGGTCACGGGGGGTCTGGAGCCTATCCCAGGAGACTTAGGGCACAAGGCAGGTTACACCCTGGACAGGGTGCCAATCCATCGCAGGGCACACACACACACACACACACACTATGGCCAATTTGGGAACGCCAATTAACCTAACCTACATGTCTTTGGACTGTGGGAGGAAACCAGAGTACCCGGAGGAAACCCACCAAGCACGGGGAGAACATGCAAACTCCATTTCCACAGAGAAGGGAATCGAACCCAGACCCTGGAGGGGCAAGGCAACAGTGCTAACCACTACACCACCATGCTGCCGTTGAAATAATCTAATGAGTGTAAATGAGTCTGTATTATGTGATCTGCTAAAAGACAATGACTGGATGGTGTTTGTACTTGGAGGTATTGGTTGTGACTAACTGTAATTTTTGTAGTTGCTTTTTTTGGAGACTCTAGTGATGTTTTCTGTGAACATAAAGGTTTTAACAAATCTATGTTGGCATTAATTACACTTTTTACCCTATGTTTTAATTTGTGCTACCATTACGGTCTGTGCAGGGAAACTCAGTACAGCAAGTTCAGTCTAATACACGCCAATACCAAGCTAATACTGAATACGTTCTTAAAAAAATAATATATATAATCACTAATCATTATTTTCTGATGTGTTTTAAAAATAAAATCAAAAACTGTGCATGAATAAACTTGTATTTTTAGTCCTATACACACAGGGCAGTGGCATTGTTTGTGGCCTGAGAACATAAATGAGTCATAAATGTGGTTTTCTTTTCTATTTTAATGTTGTGATACAAACTGCAGTGTGGAGGAGGTGGGGGAGGTAGAAATGTGAAAGACACTGTATTGTTTAACTGTTGATATGGAGGACAATTTTAACTCTACTGACATTGAACTCTCTTAAAGCCAAACATTTCCCGAGCTGAACATTAAAATTTTAAGTGAGAGTCTCCACAGCACAACCAGTTGAAAAGGCTATTCTTTTTGACTATTCGGATTAATTTGATTTCTGAACACACTATTACCACACAATGAACAAGAGCATCAGATATTTAATACAAATTACTTAACTTTTTTAATAGTTCTTTATTGCTTGACTTTGTGA
Source organism: Clarias macrocephalus (assembly GCA_011419295.1). Classification (NCBI taxonomy): domain Eukaryota; kingdom Metazoa; phylum Chordata; class Actinopteri; order Siluriformes; family Clariidae; genus Clarias; species Clarias macrocephalus. The sequence continues at coordinate 6,230 of JAAGKR010011823.1, forward strand.
TGTGATGTGCTTTTAATTAACCTATAAATTGATACACTTTAACTAAAAACTAAAACTAAACACACACACACCCACAGACCGTGATTTATGTGATGAATATAGTTGATCGGATAATGTCCGATGAATAAGACCAATACAACGCCAAAAGAACATGAGTGAGAGCTCAGGTGTAGTGAAGTAATCTACTGTATTTAGTTGCACATTTATTAATGTGCTTATTAAAATAACAAGAATAACAGCATATTTAAAAATGTATGACTTTCTAAGATTTTTTTTTTAATAACATATTTGTTTGTTCATTAGGTCAACTGCATTATGCTTCCACAGGGCACAAACATTTTATTCATGACACCAGTAATAGATGATGATTTCATGCACTGTCATACTATCAGCTGATTAAATGACTGAATAATTCATAACTTTGCAGGTGTTCCTAAAAGTGTCCTTTGAGTTTATGTCTTAAATCTCTCTGGAGTAATCATGATTGATTTGTACATATAGTAAGTCAGCTTTCTTCATGATGTACATGTCTGTAACTTCACTTTTAATTACTGTTTTAATTACTGTGATCATATCCTGTATATAGGCCATACCTGTTTTATACCTGTAGGAAATCAGTAATTAGTGATGATGAGTAATAGGTTTTTTGTTTGAGGCTATCACAGCATGCTCCAGGCAACTATCCAGTTAACTTTTCTATGTGGTTGTTAGAGGGTAACAGCAATTGGTTATTTATTATTTTTATTATTTATTTATTTATTTAATACATTTTTTGGGAAAGAGGAAAGAAGGGCAGAGATACAGTCTGGATACAGTGAAAGAGAAATTTAAGATATTTGATACACTTATCTACTTTTTCTTTTCTAGTAGTCTGATCTGCCTGTAACAATACACATGAAGTGTTGAGACTTTAAAACACCCCTTTGCGCCAGCAGTCAGTCATTCATTAGAGAGACAGGATCGGGCTCAATCCACCCCCTTTAATACATCTTTAATACATTTGCTGAATGTTACAGTGACGCTCTGTAGGATTTATGTCCCAGTACAAAAACGATTGCATTTTAATACAACTCTAAATAAAGACTTAATGAGTGACAAGGACTTATTATCATGAAGTCTAAACTACCATATAGATGGTAGTTTAGACTTCATGATTATGAATGACTCTTGTGAGTTTGCTCTGTCATATTTTTATTGCATTTTTTATGAGTAGCCTAAATCAGTGTCATATGTATGTCACATACTCTGTTTCTGTTAATTTTTAGTGCTGATTTCACTCAAAGTTCTCCATGTTCAAGGTGAGCTATTTATAGTTTATCCTTTATATTGTGTAATTATTTTTATCATTTGGCTAAGAATTGTTTTTTAGAATTTGTGGATTTTCTTTTACTCATTTATGAATTATAACTTTGTGATCTTATTTAATTCAGAAGAACTGCCTTTCTTTACGGCAATGGTGGCTCAAAAGGTTACGGCTGCAGATTACTGGGTTTAGTATAGGAAGGTCGGGGGTTCGAGCCCCAGCATCACCAAGTTGTCACTTTTTGGCGCTTGAGCAAGGCCCTTAACCTTATCTCCAGGGGGCACTGTAACCTGTTTTAACCTGCACTCTGACCATAGCTTCTTAACTGGGATATGTGGAAAACATATGATGAAATAATTGAATTCTATTCTAAAATACAGTATGTCACAAAAGTGAGTACACCCCTCACATCTCTGCAAATATTTAGTTATATCCTTTCATAGGACAACACTGCATAAATGACTCTTTGACACAATGAAAAGTCGTCAGTGTAAAGTTTGTATAGCAGTGTAAATTTATTGTCCCCTCAAAATAACTAAAAATACAGCCAATAATAGCTGAACCCCTGGCAACAAAAGTGAGTACACGCCTAAATGAAAATGTACAAATTCAGCACAATTAGTCATTTTCCTTCCCCTTTGTCATGTGACTCATTAGTGTTACACTGTCTCAGGTGTCACCAGATAGCAGGTGAGTTAAATTTGGTATAAAAGCTCTTCCACTCTCTCAACCTGGCCACTGAAAGTTCAACATGGCACTTCATGGCAAAAAACTCTCAGAAGACCTGAAAAAAAAAATTGTTGCTTTACATAAAGATACATACTGTATATTTGCCAGGCAATTCATTAAGTACACATTGCTAGTACTGTGTTTGCAGCCCTTTTGGCCTTCAGAACTGAATTCCAAACAATGTGTTGGAAAAAATCCTTAGATAGTTTGGGCCATATTGTATATATATAAAAAATACTTTGTAATAAATGTTTTGAATCATGCTGCATATCTTGTTCAAACCATATTGTTTCAACATAGTTCCTACGTGAAGTACAACATGCTATATGTATTTATTGCTGTAACTGTAAGTTGATACGGCCCTACCAAACACCATTTTAGAAAGTCATAATGAATTCACCACTCTCAAATTGTAAAGACAATAGTCAGTCACATGATATTTTTACTATGCTGAGTGATTGCATTGTGTTTTTTGAAAATGAAAAGCTGTGATGAACATGTAATGAGGGTGAAGTGTTTATAAAGATAATAAAGTGGTTAGCTGTGTTATTTTTGGCAAACTTCATTAATCAAACATTATAAAATAAAGTACTAATTTACACGTGCATCCTGCTCTTGGTTCGCCATTCTGCTTTGAGTAGGTAAAGCTTCATTTCCATTGTAAGGTGTGCAAAGCAGAGCTACCTGCAACCTCCTCCTGGAGGGCTGCTATTGGTTGAATGGTGAATTGTATCGGATTGGCTAAAGAGTACATATGACCCACGTTGCTGCCATCAAAGTCGCAAAAATACACACACACACAAATCCAGGGCAATTCACACAGGAAAGACGATTTGCACATTCATGATTTGCACAAGTCCATGATACGCTCGTGAAGTTTAAACATTCAGAAATTTTGTACACAGTTATACATCTGTGAATTGTGGTTGGATTTGTGAACAGTATATTATATATATTGTGCACGTGAGTTGTTTTTTTTTTTTGTGTATATATATATATATTTTTTTTTCATTCAGGTGAATTGGGTTTCATACATGTGAATTGGGATACGCATGTGTGCATCATGTCTGACTGATTTGCTTGTATACTCTCACACTTTTATCATTTTATACCAACAGCAAACCCCAAACATTATTATTATTATTATTATTATTATTATTATTATTATTATTATTATTATTATTTAGCAACAATTAAATCTACTGCTTATGGTACTGTGGGACCAATAAGTAGCTCTGAGCCCATCATCATTTTATACCAACAGCAAAACGCAAACCAGCTATGAAAGTGAGTCCTCAGCGGTCCATCTACACTGGAGACACCGTCACTCTGAGCTGTGAGTTGGAGCAGGGCACCGCACCAAAATTTATGTGGAACAAATATGATCATCAGTTACAGCATTTGAGCACTGAACTTATATCCACCAACAAACTGCATGTGACAATGAATACTGCAGGAGAGACAGTGTATGACTGTGCAGCACGCATGAATGCCAAAACCTACTACACAGAGTACAGCGATCAAGTCAGAATTACAGCAAAAGGTACATCTTGATTTTTCTTTTCTTTTTTTAAGCACCTTCAAATTTTAAAGTAGTGTGAGCAAATGTACTGTGTAATTGTTGTAATGCCATCATTTATTTTGTTTTTTATAATGTTTAGTAGTACTTTATATACCATAACATTTCAATATACAGTACATGTTTATGTTTGCAGAACTAAAGCTCTAAACCCCATCAAGCTGTGCAAGTCTATGTTTATGTAGCTGAAAAAAAAAACAACAAAAAAAAAACAATAAGCACAGATATGTAAACAGTGGCAAACTGGCCATAATTCCCAGAACACAGAAGGAATTCACATTTTTAAGTTAATGTAGAGCGAAGAGGTAAAAGTAAAACAAGCTACTGCTGCAACCCTTTGCCAAAACTGATAAAATGTCTGTGACCCAAGTATTGCATTTGATGCTGCAATATTAGGAATATTTTTCATAAAATTCTATAAAACACACACAAGAATCATACTTTGGTGCTTCAAAACATCTGGACTGGAGATTTTCCTTCCATATCAGTGTTTTGTTTTTAAATTTATATGGTTAAACAGGCTGTAAATAGCTAGCCTACTTATATCCACACAACAAAACTTGGGTTAGCTGTTTACCGTTAGCTAACCACTAATGGCTAACCTATCTTTCTTTAGTGTGCTACATTTGACCTTTTTTCCTTTTATTTTCATTTTCAAAGGCTGCTCCCTGTCAAACATAATGCAGGGCAAGACAAAAGCACAAGAAACAGAAGCGTGCAGGGATTTTACTTACTCACAAGTGTTATAAGCGCAGAAATTAATATGATTTATGGCTGAAAGGTAGCAGGCTTTGAAAAGGAAAATGGCTCGGGTGCATTATTACAAGGCAGTTCTGACACAGTTTGCAAATTGTGGAGGCTTTGTTTTCTCCTTTGAATGTTGCCATCCGATGGTGAGTTTAATAATTAAACTGAAAACCCATTGCTAGTAAGTAACAGTAGCAGTAAACAGATGGATATAAGGTAAATATCATTTTAATTACAGTGATTTTGTTGGACACCATCATTTCATAAACAAAAGTAACATAAACATTCAATTTGGGAAATACATTTTAAGATACTCATAAAGCATCCAAATGTCTGTGTAAATGCAATCTCAGTAGTACTATAACAATTACAAATGTAACTAAAATAATCTAATTGAAGGCCAAAATTTTATGTACAAGTTGTAAATAAAACCTAAAATGTATCATTATGTTGACATTGTTCATATTACACTTAAATTTTAGTTTTGACACAGAAGAACTTCCACGACACAGTTAATGAAATCATTATTCATTAAAAAGAAACTGTTGCATTCACTATGTAAGTTTCCTATACAGTCATGATAAATGACAAATGCTTTCACAATTAAGATGTTCTATTATGTTTCTATAGAGAGACCTAAACCAGTGGCATCCATAAATCCTGATAATCAGGTGTTCAGTGGAGACGCCGTAACTCTGAGATGTGAGATGCAGGATGAAAGTGTGTCTAACTGGCAGTACAGCTGGTATAAAGATGCTGCACACAGTCCTGTCAGTAGTGAACAGCTGTACAGAATCAGTGGTGTTGAAGTGACAGACACAGGTAACTACACCTGTAGAGGAGCAGAGACAGGAGGCTCACGCACCTCACACCTCAGTGATGCTGTTACACTGACTGTATCAGGTGAGAGTGTCAAAATGTGCAATTAGACATTCATGAAAAACATTATTGGGGTAATTAAATAATATATATTTCCTGTGTAACAGAGAGACCAGCAGTACTGAGTGTATCTCCACAGCGCTGGCTGACTGAAGGAGACTCAGTGACTCTAAACTGTGAGGTTACAGACTCCTCTACAGACTGGACATTCAGCTGGTACACAGTTGTTTCCTACAGAGTCAATGATAGCCATATCATGTATAAAGAGCTACTACGCTCAAACAGCAGAGGATCTGGAGGCTCCTACACTCTCAGTCCTGCTGCTCTTAATCACACAGGCGTTTATGTGTGCAGAGGAGAGAGAGGAGAACCAGCCTTTTACACACAGTACAGCAATCTACAGCCACTATGGATCACTGGTGAGGAAAATCAAAGTTTTGCACAGTGTACAGTGTGTGTATATTTAATTGCTGTTACTTATGACGTTTGTTAAATTAAAATTGAATTATGGCAGCAATGTGTAGTATTATGTTTCATGTTACCTCTAAATATGTCAGTAGTTGAACAATTGTCTATGGTATCATGTGCCCATAAGAAGAAAGATTTTGAAGTATATATGTCATTTATTTATTCAATCATTCATTCATTTGTGGTTCATTTTTGTTTAAGGTGAATCTCCTCCAGTCTCTCTGATCATCAATCCCAGCAGAACTCAACACTTCACTAATGACTCTCTCTCACTGAGCTGTGAGGACCAGAGAGACTCTACTGGATGGACAGTGAGACGATACACACACAATAAGAGAGTGTCAGATTGTTCACAGTGGGGATCAGTTACAGAATCTACATGTAAAATCAGTTCCCTCAACACATCCTACACTGGAGTTTACTGGTGTGAGTCTGAATCTGGAGAAAACAGTAATCCTGTCAACATCACAGTGCAGGGTGAGTCTTCATCTAGTGTGTTTATTGTTAAAGGCAAATGTTTCATGATGTACAATTTAAAATGTCTAGTTTACAACTGAGAAATAATGTTAAGGAATACAAAGGCAACTGTGTTTGTTGAGTACATTACCTGTAATTTTATAATGTCTTTATGAATGGTAGAGTTTATTACTACCAGGGAACAATATATATATATATATATATATATATATATATATATATATATATATATATATATAGTATACCTGATCGCTGAATGAACATTTATTGCACTAAGTTGAATAGAAATAATTGAGTTGGTTTAATAATTTCATTTATATAAACAGTGCATATAAACAGAGTGTACATCCTTACATTCTCCTCTGTCTCAAATTATCCTCAGCCTCAGAGTCTGGATCCTTTGGTGAAACAGTAGGACTTGCTCTCTGTTTGGGATTTTTATTCATTGCTTTAGTGATCTTAATCATCCTGCTGCCATCCTACAAAATAATAAAAGGTATGATAAATGATCTAGATGTATACCAAATAATGAGTTTTTCAATGTATCAGATAAGTTTGGAACCTAAAGTGTATTTAATGAAAAAACAAATAAAATTGTTGACGAACAGGTTTAGATGGAATCTTTGACACTTTATACTGTTATTAATATATGACATTATATTACAGTGTAAAGTGCAGTTAAAATATAATGTAGGTTATAAAATAAATAAACTGTATTTTCACATGCTAAATATAGCAGTTTAGTAAAAACACTAACTGTAATGTGATAAATGCTTCATATTCCCATTATGTATTAATATTATTCTTTTATAATAAATCCACAAAAATAGTGTCTAATATGTATGTATGTATTTTTTTAATAAGTGCTTGTGTAGTTCACCTTATTTTACTTTGCAATGTTTATTTGTTGTTATTTATGAGTTTAATTTTAAATCAGACTTGTCTAGTTTAACTGAACCTGGTTTAACCCTTAGGAGTCTGAGGGCCCTGAAGAAGTTCTGACATGTCTTGACATTTGTATATTTTTCAGTTACTTATAAACATATAAATGTCTAAAGGCTAACTACACTGTTTTCAGCACAAACTGGGCTACAGTAATATGTGAGGAGCATGTATGTACAAATTTGTACTTTGGAGAAAAAACAGTTATGCGTGATTATTGAAAACAGCAAAAAAAAAATCACTGAAATAAGTTGACAAAACACATTCATAACATTTATTTACAAGACTTTTGTTACCTGGATCTTGTAGTCTAGTGTGTTTACTTCAAAATGATGTGATAATCATCTTGATCACTCATTCACAGAATATTCATTCATTTACATTTTACATAGTGAAATCTGACTTTTTTAAACATGAAGTTTATTTACTTTTCTACATTTTCTACAAAAAAAAAAAAAAAATTAGACAGACATTTACTTAAGCTCATCTAACTGCAGTGTTACTAAATATTCATAGATAACAATTGCATCTATTTTTACTGAGCTGATCATTCATAATCACTCTATAATCAGTGTTTCTGTCACTATTACTATTACCAGCCTGTTCGGATGTAAAATCTGTTTCCCTCTTTAGAAAACAGACAGAAAACCAATCAGACCTCAGAGCAGAATCAGAGTCGGTCAGGAGCTGGAGACTCTCAGTCTGGATGCACATCACTTCAGGCTGGTCAGACCCTGTCTCAATCACTGTTTATTTTCAGATTAACTCATGTTTCCAATATGTAGACAGTTTAAATAAATATAGATTTTATATCATGGAAATAAAATCAGTTTTGTTTTGTAATCCACAGTAACATTTGCAACATTTTTTTCTCGCTTTCACTACAGAAAGTGAAGACATTTCTGTCTTTGTGGAGCAGACGGATACAAGTGGAACAGGTAGTGTTCTCACATTTGAGACATTTTCTCCTGCATTAACAGACTTAACTATTGATTAACTGTATACTGATATACAGTAAAGTACAGATGTGTCTTGTAGTGATTAACACACTGCAATGTGTTCAGGTGAAGCTGCAGCTGAGAACAGTGAGGTCACTTATGCACAGGTCACAAAGAGAAAGAAGAGAAGCAGGAACAATGGTTAAGTATTTTAGTACATAAATATACAAGCACCTGACACCATGAGGTACAATTTTCCCATAGCTTAAACAAACCAGTTATCTCACAGGTTCTGTTAGAACAGAGTGGTGTGGTCTACTTAGAACTATCACATTGAAAAGGTGCCACGTGTTGAATGATAGAGTTTAAAGACCTGATAAAGACACGATAAAGACCTACTCTAAAGAAGCACCTAGACTTATGTGGGTTTGGTAGAACACTGATAATGACTTGTGTGTGTCTGAGATTCTCATATGGATAATGAGTGATGTATTACTGTCATATTTTGATAATTGTAGCAAGCGATGCATAAGTGCAGAGTTTAAGACTTAACAATAAAAAAATAAAAAATAAAACAGCGTTAACAAATGAAACATGAAGTTAATGCAAAAACAAAAGTACAAAAACAGCATAGAATAACTAGGACAGCAGAACGATAGACAACAGATAAACTAATCAGAACAGTAGACAAGAAATGCAAGACAAAGTACAACACCTAGGACAAGATTTTTTATAAAGAAACTAATTAGCAACCGCCAACCAAGTCTCTGGGTGCATTCCTGAAAATTACAAGGCTCAATATCATCAGGATTTTATTTATGTATTTATATATATATATATATATATATATATATATATATATATATATATATATATTTTTTTTTTTTTTTTTTTTTCTGTTACTGCAGGTGCTGATGCTGATGTGGCTTATGGTGAGATAAAACTAAAACCAATGAAAAAAGCAAAAAGAGTAAAAGGTAGAACAAAATAAAGAAATTGTGTTTTGTGTCATAGATTACTGTACTGTATTAAATAAAATACTACTAAATAAATGTAATAAATAAAACATTCTGGTGTGCTGTTATAGATAAATTATCAATGAAAATATGGTGTGATGAAGCAGTGTTACTCCTTTAGAGTTGCTACCCTGAAGCTGATTATTTCTCTCTTACAGCATTTCCAAAAGAGTTTTATTACAACAGTTTCCAGATTTAAATCACATCAGATTATTTCTCCACTTATTATTGTGTGCATTTTTAAACAGTTTCTCTTAAGGTGAATGTAAGCTGTCATGTGACCACATTTTTTTTGTCTTGAAGACTTTCAGATGTCATAAAGTCTTGACTGTCTTGACAGCACTGACACTCGAGACTCATTCAACTGTTTCATAACAACACATGACTTCATTTTATCTGTTGTTTTATCTATGAACACACACAATAAAAATGTAACCATATTAGAACCAGAGTTTTATAATAAAACTTTGGATTTGCAGCTGTCCGACTGTTTCAGCAGCACTGTGGGTGTATTTTAACTGTGAATGACCTGCTACACAAATCATTTTCTATATTGTAATTCAGAAGAATTGTAATTTCCGGTGGCATATTATTTCAGTATATATTTTTTTCTTTGAATTAGAAAAGCCCAGGGCGGCTAATGATAGTTTCTACTCAGAGCTGAAGTAGAACATGGAGGTAATAATTCTGGTATTTACATTAAGAAATAAGTAAGAAAAAATATTATTTGGAATGTCAGTGATAGCAATATAAGAAAAAAATATTCAAGAATGTAATTATTGTTTTTATTTATCTCTTTCATTTTCTCTGAAGTGAGTCACATATTTGTATAAACTAATGAAGCTAGCAATATCAAAACAGAAGATTTCCGAGTTAGGAAACTGGTGTCCGTGTCCAAATACTTGCTAACCCAACTATAAATAATATTTGCCGTTACTAATCTTTTCTAAATACATTTCTGTTTGTTTGCTTGCATTTGTTCTGTTCTAAAAGTGTATTTTTCCAACCCAAATTCTGGAAAAGTTGGGACGTTTTTTTTTTTTTTTTTTTTGAATAAAAAGACATTCAAATCACATGAAGAACATAAATGTTTAAACAAGGACATTTTAAAACGTTATGCACAAAATAAGCTCATTTCAAATTTGATACATGCTACAGGACTCAAAAAAAGTTGGGACAAGGGTATTTTTACCATGGTGTAGCATCTCCTCTTCTTTTCAAAAACAGTTTGAAGACATCTGGGCATTGAAGTTATGTGTTTTTGGAGTTTTGGTGTTAGAATGTGTTCCCTTCCTTGCCTTATATAGGTTTCTGGACTGCAGACAGGCCAATTTAGCACCCAGACTCTTCTACTATGAAGTCATGCTGTTGTAATACAGTAGCTGCAGTATGTGATATTGCATTGTTCTGCTGAAATGCACAAGGCCTTCTCTGAAATAAATGTTGGAAACATCTATTACTTCATCTATGCCTTCCAAAACACGTAAGTTGCTTATATAGTGTGCACCTACTGTACCCAGTACACCCTCATACCATCAGAGAAGCTGGCTTTTGAACTGAATAATGCTGATAATCCCTCCTTTTTAGCCCACTGTGCATGGCATCCATGATTTCCAACAAGAATGTCAAATTTGGACTTGTCTGACCATAGAACACTTTTCCATTTAATTTTAAATAAGTTTGGCCCACAGGACACGGCAGTGCTTCTGGACCATATTTACCATATGGTTTACTTTTTGTATAATAAAGCTTTTGTTGGCATCTGCAGATAATGATTTCTCCAAGTATTCCTGGGCCCATTTAGTAATGTCAATGATACAATCATGCCGATGAGTAATGAGGCCCCATAGACCACGGGTATCCAACAAAGGTATTTAGCCTTGTCCGTTACACACAGAGGCTTCTCCAGTTTCTCTGAATCTTTTGATGATGTTATGCACTGTAGATGATCAGATTTGCAATTTGACATTGAGTAACGCTTTCATTTCCTTTTTTTTCATTATTCCACAATCTTTTTATGCACCCTTTCACAGATTGGAGATCATTCTCCATCTGGTAGACACTATCAGACTGTTTCTGATAAACTCTAGCCTCTCTGAGACATACTTTTTAAGATAATCATCTTATAGCCCTGATCCTAAATGTTCCACTTCCAAAGTTTAAATATTTTCAAACTTGTTGCTTTTTCAGTCGTTGTAGCCCCCATACCATTTTTTTTTTTTTTTAGATTTGTGGCAGGCATAAAATTTGAAATGAGTTCATTTAGTGGATAAAAGTGTAAGATTTCTTTGTTTAAACATTTCTTATGTTCTTTATGTTCTATTGTAAAGTCTTTTAGTGTTTATTTTATTGAAACGTAACCCAGAATTTGGGTTGTAATTATTCAATATTGTATAGTGCTTTAGTCATTTTTGCTGATGTGTATTAACAATGTCCTCTGTAAGATCGATTTTAACTTTTACACTTAATAAAGGTTCCTTACTATTTTATAAACAAACACCTGAAATGACTTTGATCTTAATGGTGTTTAGCATTTATTGTTAAAGTTAATCAGAAAAGCTTTATTGCAGACTATTCACACACATGTACAGTACACACACACACACACACACACACACACACACACACACACACACACACACACACACACACACACACATATTCAGTGTTAAATCACCAGAGATATTATACACCATTTTATTTCCTTATTTCTATTATTTTAGTGTAAAACATACAGTGTAATATTGTCCAATGTACTATAGTTTTGTGTTTTCTCACTTCTCAGTATTAGTTCTACCACTATTCTATTTGTACTGATCTGCTTTTGAAATATTTTCTTGTGAGATTGTCATTTGATTTTTTTTATCCATCTGA
>JAAGKR010011824.1:0-15909 GCA_011419295.1 Clarias macrocephalus
AAAAAAATGAAAGAGCTGATTTTAGTTAACCGAGCGAACAATTAAGATTCTCTGAGATTCCCTCCGTGCTCTAAATCTGAAGTCCTCATTAGTGCTTAAGCAGGAGGGTCCTTCTGTCGTGTCCTCACACACTTCTCCGCAGACGTAAGTGGGACGTTTTAGGTTCTCGTGCATCTCGAGTGTCATTTTGTTTGTCCTTTAGCTGGTAAATTTTTTTTCCAACTTAAAGTCGGTGTAGTCCCGACGCATTGCTACGGCAGGCGGGAAACGTACTGAGAATAAAAGTGCAGCTACTCGTCTAAAAGTAAAAAGTCATCGTTTTATCGTAAATAAGCAAATATTTCAGGGTAACACTAAAGGTTTCAGCTTCAATTCTTGATGCAGGGAGGAGCTTCTCATTTTTTAAACAAGCACGTCAGAAAGGAGTGGAAAATATCTTACCGTGCTTCAGAAGAGTCCAACAATCAGCCTGCGTCAAGCAAAGAAAACAACTAAGGAGATGTGAACTGATGGGAATTAGGTTCAAACCCTTAAAACCGGCAACGCATATATATATATAGGTGTGTGTTAACGGGGAGGCATTAGACTTCAAACTGTGTGATACTGTATGTCATGTAGTTATCATTACTTTTATAATGTGTAAATTTTACCACTAACAAAATATGGGAATGACATCGCAAAAATGTTGAACTCTCAAAACAGCCATATTATTATTATTATTATTATTATTATTATTATTATTATTACTTTATAGAAACAACCTGAAAACAACCATAAGGACTTGTGATCATGTGTATCTGTGCTATTTCTTTGCCTGTGTGACCCATTTATTTATTTATTTATTTATTTATTTTTGCTCAGTTATTTTTGCATAGCTGTTTAAAATGAACAAAAATTTAGTTCCTATCATATTGCGTAGATTGTGCTGAATAAAGGATACGTCACTCTATCCTGCACAATCCTGAGCCCTATATATGTCTAGTATTGCTTAGTATTAAAAAAAAAAAAAAAAAAACTTTAAGGGTTGTAAAGTGAAGTGAGGTGTTTCCTAAGACGGGCTGCTTAAACAGTCCTAACCATCCTCATTTTATCTATCTATCTATCTATCTATTTATTTATTTATTTATTTATTTATTTTTGCTGTATTTGCTTTAACTTCCATGCAGCACGTCTCATTTAATACTGCAAAGGTATTTCAAAAACTCAGTAATTGTACCCTTTAGTAAAATAATTCTGCCCTGCGTCTGCTGTTATATCCAGAGCCATACAACAGATTCCGGGCCTGTCGCCAAACCCAGCTGCTCGACTCCAAAGACAACACACACATATCTATACGCACTCAGTTACACTTTCGAGGCTCGGATCTCCGATCCGTGGCTTTTAAAGTGTCTGTTCGGTCGCTCGGGCCGTGCTGGCGCCGTGCTCGCGCCTCTTACTGGATATGAGGAGCGTTTGATGAACGTGACAGCTGGATGTCTGTGCTGAAGGAGAGCCTTTGGACGCTGCAGTAGGTGATGACATTTTAGGTCTGTTTATGGTAATAAAGTGATATTAGCGGTTGGCATCGCTTGGCTTGGCTTTGGCATTTGGTGCTGTTCGGGGTTTTTGGATGGTTGGCAAGTCTGAATTGAACAGCACAGCTCAGTGCCAAGGTTCAGTTTAAAAGCCTGAGGTCTCGGTCAAGTTGGTATCAATGAGCTCCACATTTTGTGGTTTTGGACGGGCTGACAATGGAATTCTTCAGGTGGTATTTGTAAGAACTTGGCACCAGCTGATTGTTCTCATTCAACATGGGAACCGAAATCACAGACAGATGTTACTCAAGGTCGTGTTACTCGAAGCTGGCGATGCTCCTGCCATTTTAACGAAGCTGGCGATGCTGAACGTGATTTAACATATTATTAGTGGTTAAAAAAAAAAAAGTAATCTCATATTTTGTTTCCTTGACTGAGTAATAATAAAGTGAACTAAGATTATGGGATTTATTCCCAATTTATTTTATTGTATTGTATGTTTTTTTTTTTATGTATTTCTTAGTTTTGCATTACAGTTAGGAATTCATTTATCTGTTTTTCATGTTCTCTATTCTTAAATCTGTTGCTCTGAAAGATTTGATATGAAATGAAAAAATGCTAGTTTAGCTAGCAAGGTGGGAAATACCCTTTTAAGATTCAGAAATTTATTTTCTACAAGTGACGTATAAATGTCTTAAAAATGGCCAAGTTTTAAATCTCTTGAGGTTTCTCAGAAACCGAACTAATCCTTTATTCCAATTGATATACAGTAACTCCCCTACTTAAGAACGTTCAAGTTACAAACTTTCAAATGTACAAACATGCGTTCACAGATCGCAGAAGTTGGATCACATGTCCAGCGTACATTGTCACGTGCCAAGTCAAGTCAAGTAGGCTTTTATTGTCACTTCAACCAGGACCGAGGTGATACATACAACATAAATTTACAACATAGATTAACAGAACTAAAAAGCTAACTAACGAACCTAATTAGCTGGCTAGCTGGGACAAGACAGATCGGCATGACAACATAAATTAACAAAAAACTAACTAGCTAACTTAGAGATTAGCTGGCTAGCTGGGACAAGACCGATTGGCATTTTAAGTTAACAGAGAATATCTACGCTTTTAAAGAGACAACATAAAGTGCAGGTGCAAATGTGCGAACCGGAGTGACGAGAGCGTGCAGCGTGCATCCCAGAATATCCAGAAGCGAGCATAAAAGCAGCGGCAATGAAGCTGGTACTCCTGGGAAGCGCCAAGCGATAACAATGGAGACGAAAGTGAAAATAATTGAGAGAATTAACGAGACCATGGGACATGTTAGTTTTCTACTGTGTATCGCCAATTGTGTTAGCGTCCTAGTACCTGCACAATGTTTGTTGGACTTATGAACAAATTCTATTTACGAACGAGCTCTAGGAACTGACCTTGTGCGTATGTAGGGAATGTACTGTATACTGATATTTTTGAATACACCAAGTCATCAAAGAGTAACATCAAGCTCTGCGGTGGAGAAGAGAAAAAACCAACCGAGGAACGGAGGATGAGATGAAATGAGTTTTTTCATGGTCTGCGTACATGTGAATGGGACTCAAGAGGCAGCCACAAATTTAACTGTCTATCTGTCTTTCTCTCTCTCTCTCAATTTATCCCCCTGGTGTGTCTCATGACTTTGTCTTAAATCTTTTTCAGTTCTGAAGGATCATGCCGTCACTCCTTTGGACAGCTCTGTGCATTCGAAACCCTGTGTGTCTTTCCAACCCTGTCCTCATGAGGTATGTGTTTGTGCGTCATCGCTAATATGGACAATTTAGCACATTCACCCTAAACACCTCTCTCTCTCTCTCTCTCTCTCTCTCTCTCATTCTCGTTCTTTCCAAATAGCCTGTTGAATGCCGTGGCTGTGTCCCAAAAACACAGCAGAGAATGAAGACCAGTGGAGAAGATGGCCTGCGGTAACACTCCTCCAAAAAAACCATGGGAAAGCAGGAAGACTGGTAACCATAGAAACAAGAAATCTCTCTCTCTCTCTCTCTCGCTCGTTCTCTCGCTCTCTCCGTTTTTAGCCTGTTTTGCATCGTTCATGTTCCTGAAACGGCGCGTAGCAACGAGCCCTTCCTCTGTCGCTGGACATGATGACATACGTGAGCAGCGGTTTATGCAAATAAAGTATGTTCATTAACTAGCTGCACATTACTGCAGGACATAATGTCAGTCTTCATACAACTTAAGAGCGGTTGGGACGGAAGCCAAATGCGGAGAGAGCTAAATTCTTATTTGTATGCGTTACGCGTTTCCGAGTTTAGTTTTGCGAAAGTGGCTCGGAGAGCAGCAGCGACATTCGCCGGTGTCATATTTTGAGAATTAACCATCTGCATGCCATTTATACCTGAGAGACACACAAACACCAATACATCAGCCTCCGACAGTGTTTCAGTTCGAAGGTTTATGAAAGAAAAAGAAAAAAAATACATCCAGGTTCTCGTTTTTTGTTTTTTCTAGGAGGAAATTCAGATTGTGTTACATGCAAAAATGCTTGTATACTGATTTTCAACAATGACTACATCCTTGTGCATTTCATACAACAAGTTTGTGGTTAATGATTCGTGGGAAACAGGAAATGCCAAGAAGAAGAAGCCGTTGTGCGTCAAAAGATGCTGCTGATGTCACAATCAGCAATTTACAAGAATAATTCAGATAAATTAAGAGTTTGGTTTCTCTGTAAAGGAATCACATAAAGAAGGTGTGTAAAAGAAAGAGAGAAAGAAAGAAAGAAAGAAATCCACAATGCTGAGTCATGTCTAGACTAATGAATCATCCGGTTTAAATAATAATAGCCTCGTTAGACTCAGCATCGGTTTGAAAAAGGGGTTTCCCCTTAGCTAAATCCTGAACAAGACCGAGTTACCCCCCCCCTCCCCCCCCCATGACACCGACTCATCTTTCTTCCACGTCCTTTTGCACGTCCCGTGATCGTGTCCACATGACTAAACGCATTGACTCGTTGTCATGTGATCGGCTGATTAGATATCAGCATTAACGAGCAGCTGAACAGGTGTAGCTAATACACAGGGTTTAATATTTAGTTGTACTTGTATACTGGAGCATTTCTAAAGCCAATCGGATTGAAACATCCAAGATTCCTGAAGCTTGTGGTCAGAAAAGTGCACGAAGCGTGCAGACTGTGGGCGGAGCCTAATAAGTAGCCGGTAAGAACCTTTCACCAAATCAAATACGTTTGGTGAATAAAGCGATTGTGATTTTCCTTGCCTATGGGTTCGGGGGTAGTTCAGTGGTCTGGCATTGGACTGTTGATTGGAAGGTCACCACGTTGCCCCTGTTTGGGCCCTTGAGCGAGGCCCTTAACCCTCAACGGCTAAGATGTAAGTAGCTGTGGATCGTAGCTCTGCCAAATGCCGTACTCGGGTGTACGTTAATATACGCTGATCAGTCACCACATTTATCGTACAGACCGAACGATTTGCAAGCGTTCATAATCCCGTTGTTAGCAAAGCCTTAACACACTGCCAAAACACATTGTCCTGGAGTCTGGAGACTGATTTACCCCCCACCTGCCCCCCTCTCAGTGTACCTGAGACATTAGACTATTCATCAGACCTCAAGGATGGTGAGCTGCCCAATGGTCCTGAACTTCCTGTTTTCCCCTCTCATGCATCTTTGTCGTTCTCTTTTCCGCTCTATTTCCTCATAGCATCACCGTCGCGTCGGTCCTGTTGTAAAGGTCTAAACATCCTGATTGAAATCTCTGGAAAAAAATAAAATAAAATAAAAGTATAAGGTTTAAGCTTTTCTTCAATAGTCCATTATTCACAGATGTATTTATTTTTTAACTTACGTTTAATGCTACGTTCATCATTTCGGGTCGTGATCAGTATTCAGGGGCCCGTTGGACGCTTGTAACTCTCGGAGTCTCATCTTTTTTTCACGGATTTGACTTTGTGCCATGCGTCAGTCTTGTACGTCTTACGTTACATTACTCGCGGCTGTGCGAGTGACACTTTTCATGGCAGGGTAGCTCGGTGGTGCTGACCCGAAGCTCCCAGGTTCCGAGCTGCCAGTGATGGGCACTGAGCAACAACCTCAACCTCTGCACTGCTCCTATGGGTAAACGTTGTCGCGTGGTAGCTATTCATGGTACAAAGCTAAACAAGCTCTGTGTCGATATACAACATGAAAGGAAAATATATTTGCATACAAGTTCCATGGAAGACGACATAGTCCTCGTTTTTTTCCTTTATACTCTTTCCTCTTACTTCAGCCGTCTCTGATTCGCGCTCGGAGAATTTCCGGACGCTTTAGAAAATCTGCTCTCTGACAGTATCTATTGTGAGACGTTCTGTGTGAGTCAAAGTAAATTAAACGTCTTTGTCTCAGGAGACAATCGAGCCTTTTCACAGCTCGGTGATTAACGATGACGTTCCGAGTCCAGAGTCAATTATACGCGACAGTGAGGCAATGGCGGGGAGCGGCGCGGGGTTATGCGGTCTGTCCGAGGCCACCGCGGCGCCTGAAGCTACGATGGAAAACAATGAAACTGATTCATAAATTTCTCAACAAGTGGATTCCAAGCAAGCATCAGGATCTGATTGAAATCTTTATTTTGCCACCTGGTAACTCCCCGAACCCTCATCCGAACCTTTAATCCCTATCAGTCGTTATTTATGAGTCGATTCGTACAATAGATCTGGACTATTGACATTCCTGTCCGTTATTGTTTAACTCAATATTTCTAGACAGATCGCAGAGATGAATGAAAAACCTTGTGAAGCCCGAGCTGTAACTCCTTATAAGGCGACCGTCTTCTCGTTCCGAACCCAGAAACCTTTGCAGAACGTCGGGAACTTGCTTCCAGCACAGGGATTCACAATTTAATTTAAGCGGTAAGGTACGATTGTGACCTAATGACCTCCAGGTTGATCCTGAACTTGGTTTCCTTTCTGTTCTTCATGTCTCAAGGATCTGTGGTTTCTTCCCGGCACTGAAAAACATTCCTGTAGGTGGAATTGGGTACAGTATATCACCCCGGAGTGTGTGTGTGTGTGTGTGTGTGTGTGTGTGTGTGTGTGTGTGTGTGTGTGTGTGTGTGTGTGTGTGTGTGTGTGTGTCAGGTCTGTTTTGCATTCCGCGGATCTGCCGGGACGTTGACCTGACCAGGATAAAGTGCTCAACGAAAATGAACCAATCACAGTCATGCTCACATCAATTGTAAACTCTGTTCAACATGTTTGTGAATGTGTGTGTGTGTGTGTGTGTGTGTGTGTGTGTGTGTGTGTGTGTGTGTGTGTGTTTGGTCTTTTCCCAGTCCTGCGTCCGTCTCTGTAGGAACAGTAATGACCAAGCTTCCTACTGTATATCATCCCCCCTCCCTTTTATTCAGCGTTATGCCCACCGGGCACTGTGGCGTCCTCTCCCCCCTCTGCGGTGTTTCTCACCCGGAGGATCGTGAGTAGCAATGATGAGGTCGCACTTAAAGCAGAGGAATGTGAGGAATGCCTTCCTTTAGAAGCAAACAGAGGAATACAAAGGGCCTCTATTCCTTTATCTGGATGGCCCGGAGGCTGAGACACCACTCTTAAGGCCTTTGTGTGGGTGTATGAGTGTGTGTGTGTGTGGGGGGGGTTGTGATTGGTGGATGGAAGGTTGGGTAAAGGGGGGGGGGTGTTGAGAAAGTGACTGAGTTGACTAAGAGAGTGAGAATGACTGACAATGAGACGAAAGAATGTGTGTGTGAGAGAGAGAACAAAACAGAGTGCGCATGCAGAATCTAAAGGAGTTTTCATAACTAAGAAAGTTTTAAAATATATATATTTTAAACGCTGAGAGACCTTTCTGTACAACATCACTAATGCACCAACCAGAAATAAAGAAACCTAATCCGTTTCTATTAGGTTTTATTAGTTGTTGTTGGAATAACGGCGCTGTCAAGGAGACACACCCCGAGCTGAAATTCAGCTTAATGCCTCGACTCTCGTGTGAAAATTCTCATTTCCGGATTCTGCAGTAGATAACAATCCTGAATATGAAATAAAAATATATGAGATCTTTATCACTCACTCACTCACTCATCGTCTATACCGCTTTATCCCGTGTACAGCGTCGCGGCGGGCCTGGAGCCTGTCACAGGAGACTTAGGGTATGAGGTGGGGTTACCTGGACAGGGTGCCAAGCCATCGCAGGGCACACACACACACACACACACACACACACACACACACACACACACACACACACACCATGCTTACAAGCTCATTTAAACACTACGTGCACCAGGTAGCCTCATCTGCATGTCTTTGGACTGTGGGAGGAAACCAGAGAACCCGGAGGAAACCCATCAATCACGAGGAGAACATGCAAACTCAGAGCCAAGGTGGAACTCGAACCCCGGAACCTGGAGTGTTGAGCTACACTAAGTCACCGCGCAGGAATCGGAATTATTACTCAGAACTAAGAGAGAGAGAGTAATGTTTCAGGTTATATAACCCTCTTGCTTACTACACACAGTCCTGAACATGAAGAGGAAACGAATGAACTAAACACTACAACAGCTCAGAACAGAAATTAGACAATGACTTGCTAACTTTTTGCTTCTAAGATGTTAGCATGCACAACATTAAAAACTTTGTTAGCACTTATCACACTAACTAGCCGACTTTATTTCATGGCACATGGCACATTGGTCTTTTCTTTTTTTTTTAAAGAAATTGAAGTCAGTTAAGTAAAACCTGCACGTGGCATCACTGGACGTTTTACTCGCCACGCTAGATTTAATAAAAGTGTATAATTCCTACTCCTACAGTTTATTAACGAACATTCTTGTGGTTTAAATGAAGTTCAGGAAGCAGACGTTTAAGCTCCAGACATGCAAACATGCAGAGTTGGAAAACTGGTGTCGCTTTAATTCATGATTAAAACAAACCATTTCATTAAGTAGCTTTTACAGAGCGTAACAGAGTTTACTGAAAGTAACACCGGTGAGATTTTTAGCATGAAATTAGCAAAAACCCATAACATGTGATTAGCTGATTTCCAAGCTAACATGAGGACCTTAAGGCGAGTTGCTTTTTTCTTTTTCTATAATTATTGTATTTAATCATCTGCATCATCTCACAAAGTAATAAAATATTTTTTTTAAATCAACAACGTTTATCTGATCCTGATGAACGAGAGTTGATGAGATTAAACACACTCGAGGTACAGTAGACGGACATCTTAAACATCTCAGCGCTGACATGCAAGCATGAAAAACTCACAACGAAACGAGTTTCAAGAAGAACGAATTGATATAACACTGTTTCAGACCCGGCGGTGGGCTGTGCATTATGGGAAACGCAGTTCAGGTCGTGATTAGCAGCCCGAGGCTGTGCGGGAACCACGTGCGAGTAGATGAAGCTTGGAGCCCTCAGGCAACGGCCGCCGCGCTGACTGCCAATGTTTATTGGTGCGCATTTCATTAATGCTGCCGAAGCCTCATAATGCTGCCGAAGCCTAGCGACGTAAATCAGTTTTAGCACTGTTTCCGCAGAAGTGGTAGTAAATTCACAATGTAGCGCTCTACATATTCAACGGCGAAAACATCTGGCAGAAGCATCGGATGAAGCATGAACGAGTCTCACAGCTGGTCCTGAATCTGAGAAGCGTGGAAGCGAAATCCTGCGTATTTCAGCGCGCTATTGTCAATAAACGTAAAAGTGACATACTCAAAGGTACAGATTTCTCAGTTCTGATTGGTCAGAAGGTGTTCATCCTTTTCTATAACGGATGTGCAGGTATGTTTGTTGTTCTGCCAGGAGGCGACTAGACGGTGGTCATGTGACCTTTTGTGACTGTGCTCAATGAGGAAAGGAAACTTGCCGGTGAGGTCAAATGTCCACTCTAAACCCAAACACAGACACAAAAACAAGAACTCGAATAAAGAGCAGTTTCTGTTCCGTAAACCTTGACATGCTGATCATTTGAAACCGGGTTGAAAGGTCAAAGTGTCCTGTCTAACTTCCATTCCGAGGCGTCAGAGGTAAACTCACACTCGCGGCATCTTGCATCCTAATGCAGGAAGGAATATATTCAGCACTCAGTCATTAAACTAAAGGCCAGGCTGTGTGAAGGTTAATGAAACAGCCGTGCGTCTCTCTCCCGCTGAGCGATCGACCAATCGCATCTGCTCGTCGCAGCCATGGCAACGCTCCAAACACTAATTTGCATCTGATATGAGATGTGGAGATGACGGCGCTTAAAAGTGCTGGTACAAACATCACTTCATCCGGGAGCGCCGAGAACGTCACTGCCGTGTTAAAAGGATCGTACAGGATTCTCAGTTCTCATTGATAAGAATTGTAACGCGATCATTATAATACGTTACCATAGTAACGCCTCAAGGAAATGTCTTTTAAACAATCTGTGTTATTAATGATTACGGTGAAGCTTTCTTGTAAGGAGACCTTCACTAAACTAAATGGTAGGAGTCTCCAGTGTCACAGTTACAGGTCCGAAAGCTTTTACACTTAAAACTTTTCCAAACTTGCCTGAAAGGAATATGATTTCATAACAAGCTTAGTTGCATAACAAGCTGCATTTAGAAAGTCTTAGTAATGTTTAGAGGAACAAAAAAAAAAGGGAGCTGCTATAGCGAAGGCGATAACAGGAGCGAGAGGGTAATGATATTAAATGTAATGATAATGTTATCAAAATATTAATTATCACTATCAATTAATTCAATTAGCAATTGTCAAATGTTCAGGACATGTGGTTACTGGAAAATAATCACTTCATCGTCAAACCCTGTTGTGTTCAAGTCAGTATCTGGGTTTTCTCCAGTTTCATTCCACAGTCCTTGTAGGTTTGGTGCTTTCACATTTCACACTGGTATGATTGGATGTGTGTGTATGTGTGTGTGTGTGTGTGTGTGTGTGTGTGTGTGTGTGTGTGTGTGTGTGCGCTTGTGCCCTGTGATGGGTTGCCACCCCACCCAGGATGTACTCTGAGTTCCCTTGGATAGACACCATGTGATCTCTCTCTCTCACACACACACACACACACACACACACACACACACACACACACACACACACATGCACTCCTTTTCTTATTATTCATCCACACACTCGCTCAGACTCAAAGAGACGAACCTCATACAGTTCATTCTCCCCATCTCATTTACTCACCACAGCGCTGGTGACAGTTCTCTCCTCAGGCAACTCTGGTTCCTCTTTCATGGTTAGCGGTCTGGCGTTCGTTCGGCCTGCACAGAAAAATGATGGATGATCAGCAGAAATGTGAAATGTGTTTTTTTTTTCCCCACCCCCCCACCGCCCCCCCCCATGCCTCTCATCTCTTTCACTCTCTCTCTCTGTCTATCTCTCCCATTCCTGATCTGATTTCTCCCTGCAGGACAAACCCCAAAAGAGAACAGACAAGATGAAGGTGGCATCCTACCCAGACCGTACGCTTAGTATTGTCTCGTGCCCAGTGTTGGGTGTAACGCGTTACAAAGTAACGTTAGAGTACTTGGATTACTTTTTTGATGTAACGAGTAATCTAACACATTAGGTCCGCCATTCAAGTACTCAGTTACTTAGTTATATTTTCGAAAATGTAATCGGTTATTCAGACAATTTATGTAATCCGTGAGCCAGGCAGCAGTCATTCCGTTAGGGTGTGTGTGTGCGTGAAAGTCGTCCTACAAGCTCCGCCCCTGATAACCCGCCCCCTCTGTTATTCCTGCAGTTATACCCCTATCTCACCTATGCGGTTTGACTCGCGGTGAGTAGCGGAGTTAGGCACCATGAGCCGCCGCGAGTGACCGCTCGACGTTCTGCAAGGACAGATGCGCGGAAAGATGGAATCCTAATCACAGCGCCAAAACTCGCGGTGAATCATGATGAACCGTATTTACGGCCACCGCGCGAAACCGCGTCGGTGAGACAGGGGTATCAGTAGTTAACAGATTATGGGCCAAACTTCGCTGAGTGATGATGGTAGAATAATTATAAAGGTCTTGACTAAAACATCCATTTTCTGCAATGGAAAAGTCCTCTAACTAGTTACTTTTATCAGAAATTATGCTATACTGTAACTGATTACTTTTTAATGACGGTAATTTTGTAATGTAATTAGTTACTTTAAAATGTAACGTCCCCCAGCACTGGTCTTACCAGAGTGTAAAGAATGTTCAGTACAGATTTAAAACATCTTGTATTTATATGGAGGAATATTTCAAACACACATATGCAAATCATTTCTACAGACAGCATGATGGATCTTTCTAGAACTCACTTCCGTTCCATGGTGCATTTTCCATAGCTTCTCTATTCACTTATTCACTCGTTAAATAACCCGCTCACTGACTCATCTCAATATCTCACTGATTATCTCAGTATCTCATTCACCCTCTGGTTAAAAAGTTCATTCGTTAGCTCGTTAATCAATATTTCACTCAATATCTCATTATTTTACGCACTCAGTATTTCTTTTGCTTCGTTTTCTTACTCACTATATAATATTTTCAGTTGCTGTCACTCACTCATCTGCTTACTATCTCATTTCTCTCACTATCTCAATAATTCTCCTTCTGTTTTACGCTTCTACTCACTATCTTGTTTTACTCACTATCTCAGTATTTTCCCCTTTGTTCTTCCTCATCTGCTTACTATCTCAATCATTTTCTCTGTTTTACTCATATACATAAAATCTCATTTCACTCACTATCTCATTATTTCTCCCTCCGTTTCACTTGTCCTCTTACTATCTTGTTTTACTCACTTACTTAATATTTCTCCCTGTGCTTTGCTCTTCTCCACCATCTCATTTTACTTTGTGTCTTTTTGTTTCCCTCTGTTTTACTTTTTCTCATTATCTTGTTTCACTTCTCTCTCATCTCATTCATTCTTTCAGTATTTTAATATCGTTACTGACTTTCAGTATTCAACATTTAATATAGAAAAATATACCATTTCATTATTCCATTCATTCCCTACTCCACAATTTTAATAATTTACTTCCTATATTTCATTCTCTCACCCCTTTATCTCTTACTATCTCATTATTTCACTTATTTTCTCGGTCTTATTTTACTCCAGTTACTGGCTCACTCACTCACTATCTCATTTTTTAAGACTCCCAGTATTTCTCTGTCCCTCTCACTCATAAGCTTTCCCATGGTTTCTCTCTCATAGTCTTTATTTTTCAACTTGCTCACTCACTCACTCACTCACTCACTCACTCACTCACTCACTCACTCATTCGTCACCTACTCAGTATCTCATTTCTCTCACTCGCTTATTACAATATCTATCACTTTTTCACCCAGATCTTTTCGATCTTTTCTTCTCCCAACTACAGCACTCACTTTCCACCAACCACGATCTTATGAACGCTGTGGGTTTATTGCTGCACTTTCTGTTAAACACATTACACCTTTCCCTCCTTCCTTTCTTTCTCTCTCTCTTGCTAAAGATGCTGAAATGTTGTGATTTGGCAGCTGGATCGCTCGTCTCGTCTGCCCTGCTTTTGTTCTCCTCACACTCAGGCATATGGAGCTGTTTAGTGAGGGACCTGATCTTGTTCATGAGAAAGGGGATAAACGCAGCATTCCTCCTTCACCCACATGATTGGCTCATGAAGACGTGTTTCCCTGTTGACCGTGATGCTGACGTGCGCTATGCGTTTTTCTCCCTTCTCATTTCTGCAGCTGTGGCTTCGTGCTAACTCTCTCTCTCTCTCTCTCTTTCTATCTCCACTGGGTAGACCAAATTCCTTTATCATTCTTTTCTTGACTGTAATTCTCTAGAACGGTCAGGGAGCTGTGGAAGTCTCTAACACACATTCTCTGTCTCTTTAACACCCATGGTTAAATGAGATATACGTACAGTAATTGAGTCCCAGACAATCTACACAGGTTTCTTCCAATGCATATTGTTGGATAGTTTATTTAAAAGCCAAATCTTGTGTATTTTTTTTTTTTAGCTGAATCTATGAAAGTAAATTCGACAGCTAAGCTATACAGAGAAACGTGGCTAGCTACGGTACTGTAACTACATAGTTTAGCTTATGCTACTCACTACACCATGTAACATCACATCTGAAGTGGACAGTCAGCGTTTACAAAGAAATCTAGCTAGCTTTTTTCTTTCTTTCTTTTTTTTTTTAGGTGACTTGGGTCATAACAGTCAGTGCATACACATCTTGGAAAGCTAGTCAGGGATTCTGCCAAGATATGAAACGCTGTTCCAGTCTACAAGGAACTTGAGACTTTGTCAGAAGAATCCCCATATGTTTTTGTTATTATTTTCATACGTTTATGTTAAAGGGGTGCCAACACTTCTGGAATCACTTACGCATTAAGCTCCTAATCTCTTCACCTGAAACATTTTTTGTCTTTCTTTTGCTATGTAGACTTTCTTGCTTAGTGAAAAGTCTCTAAAGAAACACACACACACACACACAGAGGCAGGAGCTTATCAGCACAGCTGGTGTTGGGTGGGGTGGATTGTGCAGAAGGTGACTCTAATGGCTTCGACATATTAATCATTTGATATCATTCGATTCCCCACCTTCTCCCTTGAGCTCATCCCCCCCCCCCGCCCCCCCCTCTCTCTCTCCTGTTCTCTCTCCCTCTCTCTCTTTTTCTCCTGTCTGTCTAAACAGAGTGAGTCATCTTCACATCTGGAGCAGGAAAGAGACCTGAATGTCATTACTACGCTTTGTCACTCAGTAAAAGCATATAAAGTAGCATCTTTAAACTGAGACTCCAATAAATAAAACCTCATACTTTACATTCAGTACCCTCTGAAAGAGAGAGAGAGAGAGAGAGAGAGAGAGAGAGAGAGAGAGAGACATTAACTTGACTTTATGTCCTTTACAGTCCAGATTTCATCACTCACTCGCTGTACCCTTCAATCACTCGTTCAGTTCTCATTCTCTCTCAGTAAGTCAGACTGTCCCTTATTTCACTCACCAAACGACCCTCTCACTCACTCACTCACTCACCAAAAGACCCTCTCACTCACTCACTCACCAAACGACCCTCTCACTCACTCGTTCACCTACTGACCTTCTCACTCACTCATTCACCTCCTCAACCTCTTACTCACTCATACACTTACCGACCCTCTCACTCACTCATTCACCTCCTCACTCTCTCACTCACTCATTCACCTACCGACCCACTCACTCACTCATAGACCTCCTCACCCTTTCACTCACTCATTCACCTCCTCACCCTCTCACTCACTCATTCACGTACTGACCCTCTCACTCACTCTTTCACCTCCTCAACGTCTCACTCACTCATTCACCTCCTCACCCTCTCACTCACTCATTCACCTCCTCAACCTCTCACTCACTCATTCACCTCCTCAACCTCTCACTCACTCGTTCACCTACCGACCCTCACACTCACTCATTCACCTCCTCTCCCTTTTACTCACTCTTTCATCTACCAAATCTCTCACTCACTCATTCACCTACTCACCCTCTCACTCACTTGTTCATCTACCTACCCTCTCACTCACTCGTTCACCCACCGACCCCCTCACTCACTCATTCACCTCCTCACCCTCTACCTAACTAATTCACCTACTAAACTTTTCACTCACTCATTTACCTACTGACCCTCTCACTCACTCACTCAGCTACCGACCTTCTCACTCACTCGTTCACCTACCGACCCTCTCACTCAGTCATTCACCTACTGACCCTCTCACTCACTCATTCACCTCCTCACTCTCTCACTCACTCATTCACCTACTGTCCCACTCACTCACTCATTCACCCACTGACCCTCTCACTAACTCATTCACCTCCTCAACCTCTTACTCACTCATTCACTTCCTCACCTTCTCACTCACTCATTCACTTATTGACCCTCTCACTCACTCATTCACCTACCGACCCACTCACTCACTCGTTCACCTACCGACCCTCTCACTCACTTGTTCACCTACCCAAACCTCTCACTCACCCATTCACCCACTGACCCTCTCACTCACTCATTCACCTCCTCACTCTCTCACTCACTCATTCACCTACCGACCCTCTCACACACTCATAAATCTACCGACAGTGTCACTCACTCAATCACCTACTGACCCTCTCACTCACTCATTCACCTCCTCACCCTCTCACTCACTCATCTACCGACACACTCACTCACTCGTTCAACTACCAAACCTCTCACTAACTCAATCATTTACTCACCCTCTCACCCACTCATTCACCTCTTAACCCTCTCACTCACTAATTCACCTCCTCACCCTCTCATTCATTCATTGACCTACTGACCCTCTCACTCACTCAATCACTTTTTCACCCTCTCACTCACTCATTCAACTACTGAACCTCTCATTTACTTGTTCACCTACTGACCCTCTCACTCACT
>JAAGKR010011825.1:0-15000 GCA_011419295.1 Clarias macrocephalus
GTGTTCTATGGGAGTGTTCTAGGGGGGTTTATAGGGGGGCATTCTATGGGGTTGTTCTAAGGGAGTGTTCTATGGGAGTGTTGTATTGGAGTGTTGTAAGAGAGTGTTGTAAGAGAGTGTTGTAAGAGAGTGTTCTAAGAGAGTGTTCTAAGAGAGTGTTCTAAGAGAGTGTTCTATGGGAGTGTTCTATGGGAGTGTTCTATGGGAGTGTTCTATGGGAGTGTTCTATGAGAGTGTTCTAGGGGGGGTTTATAGGGGGGCATTTTATGGGGTTGTTCTAAGAGAGTGCTCTATTGGAGTGTTCTAAGAGAGTGTTCTATGGGAGTGTTGTATGGAAGTGTTGTAAGACAGTGTTCTATGGGAGTGGTCTATGGTCGTGGTCTATGGGAGTGTTGTAAGAGAGTGTTCTAAGGGAGTGTTCTAAGGGAGTGTTCTATGGGAGTGTTCTATGGGAGTGTTCTATGGGAGTGTTCTATGAGAGTGTTCTATGAGAGTGTTCTATGAGAGTGTTCTAGGGGGGATTTATAGGGGGGCATTCTATGGGAGTGTTCTATGGGAGTGTTGTATGGGAGTGTTGTAAGGGAGTGTTGTAAGGGAGTGTTGTAAGGGAGTGTTCTAAGGGAGTGTTCTAAGGGAGTGTTCTATGGGAGTGTTCTATGGGAGTGTTCTATGGGAGTGTTCTATGGGAGTGTTCTATGGGAGTGTTCTAAGAGAGTGTTCTATGGGAGTGTTCTATGAGAGTGTTCTAGGGGGGGTTTATAGGGGGGCATTTTATGGGGTTGTTCTAAGAGAGTGCTCTATTGGAGTGTTCTAAGAGAGTGTTCTATGGGAGTGTTGTATGGAAGTGTTGTAAGACAGTGTTCTATGGGAGTGGTCTATGGTCGTGGTCTATGGGAGTGTGCTAAGAGAGTGTTCTAAGGGAGTGTTCTATGGGAGTGTTCTATGGGAGTGTTCTATGGGAGTGTTCTAAGAGAGTGTTCTATGGGAGTGTTCTATGAGAGTGTTCTAGGGGGGGTTTATAGGGGGGCATTTTATGGGGTTGTTCTAAGAGAGTGCTCTATTGGAGTGTTCTAAGAGAGTGTTCTATGGGAGTGTTGTATGGAAGTGTTGTAAGACAGTGTTCTATGGGAGTGGTCTATGGTCGTGGTCTATGGGAGTGTGCTAAGAGAGTGTTCTAAGGGAGTGTTCTATGA
The DNA here is from genome assembly GCA_011419295.1 of Clarias macrocephalus. NCBI lineage: Eukaryota > Metazoa > Chordata > Actinopteri > Siluriformes > Clariidae > Clarias > Clarias macrocephalus. The sequence continues at coordinate 1,194 of JAAGKR010011825.1, forward strand.
GAGTGTTCTAGGCGGGGTTTATAGGGGGGCATTCTATGGGGTTGTTCTAAGAGAGTGGAGTGCTCTATTGGAGTGCTCTATGGGAGTGTTAATGAATTGCCCTCTAAAGCCACATCGCTTGAAAATAATAAATTAAATAAATGGAGACAAAAAAAATCAAAATTCATATTTGTTTAAACCAGTCCACATCACAGTTACTCTTCATCTGATACATTTTTCGCTTTTTTTATCTACACTGATGTATACAAATTGTTGTCATACTTGATAAAAGCGACAAATACAACCATGTAATTCACAGTGAATAATGAAAGTGAGTTCAGCAATTATTAAACATTTTTCTGTAATAAGCTTCTAATTAGGGATCAGAAGAAAGATATAAAAGTTCAGAAACGTTCTAGTGATCCCGGCTCTAATCAGAGAACCAGACACGTGGATCAAACCGTCTGCGCGCCAGTCAGCGTGGATTACGAAAGTAAATTCTGAATAAACATCAGGAAATGAGTTTTTCACGGTTCTGACACGGAGTGAGTGTGAAGTGTGTGGCGTCTGAGGTCTGTGTTAAAGTTTAAGAGACGGCGTTATTCAGCAGATTTACTGCCATTTCATCCTGCAGCGTCTCGCTTTAACGCATCTCCAAATAAGCGTACGGTGGAGTGTACAAGTGATTCGGAGCCTGTCCTCAAGCCTCTTGTGAGGGAGACACAAAGCGATAAATATGACCAGAAGTCTGGCCTCGGTGAAGCCTCTCTCTCGCTCTCTCTCAAGGCATCATTACTCATAAAGAAAACCCAGGGTCGCTAAAATAAGCGAGAGACGCAGCCGAGGTATCTTCCTTCCTGAAGGATCCCGCGATGGTCTTACCAGACGCCGTGGTTAATCAGCGCTTCCTGGACCCTGTGTCCAAAAAAGACACTGTATGGCGTCTCCAGACCGAACACCGAAGTGTCCTGTAATTCACACGCTTTGTATTGGCGCAAGTCGCTGCAGCGTCTCACCTGGACCTCGGCTCGGGGACGTCTATCATCCCAGGCATCAGTGGCTTGATCCAAAGAGTACAGGAATGTCAGAAAGGACAGGAACAGCAGTGTGTGTGTGTGTGTGTGTGTGTGTGCGCGTGCGTGTGCAGAGTCTCTGCAGCGAGACGTAACGAGCGCCAGGAGAATAATCCTTCAGCGCTTTACAGAGCACTGAACTCCACCAGGCTGCATCTTTAATCATCCTTTATTTTACTGCGTTCAGATTAAATCATGTGATTTGTGTTTGTCTGGAGTTCAGGATTCCCGCTGCGTTTTTACTAATGAGTGACAGACTGACACGCGACCGCTCGCTCCCTACGCACTGGAGATAACTAGAGAAATTTCTCCCAAGGAGCCAGTTGTCTGATGATGGCAACAGTGTGTGTGTGTGTGTGTGTGTGTGTGTGTGTGTGAGAGAGAGAGAGAGACGCTTCCTCACGTCCTCTGCTCAGTCAGGTCTGACAAAAATGAGTGCAGAACTTGGAGCTCACACGTATACGAGCTGTCGGTGAAGGAGGACGGAGCGGCGGGACGAGACCTGAAGCTGAGAGTGACGTCTCGGAGTCGCCGCTGCCGCATCCCATCTCGCTTCACTAATCTGATCTGAGCACAGAGACGAGCGCGTAACACACAATTCACACAACTCATCTGATTTTCACTCCAATCGATTAATGTATTTGTTTATAATTTACAATATGTTTAATAGTATGTGCACCCTGAGCATCGCACCCATATGTGCTGAACATCTCATTCAGATTTATTCCTCCTGTCTGTGTATTTGCTCTTATAAAACATGTCACTTTCCTCTGATCTGTGAAGACACTAGACGCTAAATGTTGGTGTGTGCGTGCGTGCGTGCGTGCGTGTGCGTGTGTGTGTGGGGGTTTGTCTTCATTCACACACACACACACACACACTCTACAGAAGCATTAGTGAGCTCAGGTGCTGATGTCGAGACGTCTAGACTCGTTCACTCTAGTGATGAACTCTAGTTCATCCAGTTGGTCCCAGAGCCGCAGGTTCAGTGGGGTCGAGTCCGGTCTGGGCTCTGTGCAGGACACCCGCGTTCTTCTGCTCCAACACACTCTTTGCGGAACTCGTCATGCTGCAGAAGGGTCTGGTTAGTTCCTCTTGGTTCCAGTGAAGGGAAACTGTAAGACTCCAGAGTAACAGAGAGACGTTCCGTATGCTTCAGAGAGTCACTCAGACAGGAGAAGGAGAAACCCGAGGGGGACGTGTGTGTGAGGGCGCCGGAGTCAGGAAGACACAACGAACACGTGACAGGTCAATCAAGGGTGTGATCTGGTTGCCACGGTAACATGGAGGAAATATCTAAAAGACAGCATGATGACGGCATGCTGAGCCTGGCATCGCCACGGCGACCGTCCATAAACTCTACTCGATGTGGACGAGGTCACGGCTGAATGACCACCTGAGTGATGAGCGAGGGACGCGGGGAGCGCCGTGCGCCGCGGAGGTACTGTCTGATTAATCTGATTCATCGCTTTCATTTCTTTTATCCTGCAGAATAATCAGGTTCAAAGTTCATCCCGGAGGAGAACGTCACGATTAATCTGACCACATTTATCTAAACGCAACAGATCGATTCCTGTGCCCTACTCGATTTCCCATGCTTTATCTCCTTATTTAAAAAACTTAATGAAAATCAAAATCTTCTAAAATTTTAAATCATGTTAACTATGGAATGCTTCGAAATGTTTCAACTTATTTTCCAACATTTGCAGTTGAAATAATCTTTTTCTCCAGCGTTAATGTTAAATATCACAAAAACAAACATGATACCGTTTATCATTTAATCCTCACACATCTGTGCCCGCGTTCTGATGCTCTAATCGTCAATAAAAATTCCTCATTTCAACCAAAAATGTGATGTTTTATAAAGAAATTTCAGCACAGATGTTTTTTAAGATGTAGAGAGACTTTAAAAAAGCTCTGAGCATCTGCTGATTTTCAATCAAACTATAAAATCTTAAAAACGTTCTCGTAAAAACTTTTTGGGTCAGAAATCTTGTGACGGAAAATGTTCAGTGAGGCTTTACTGTGTGTGTGTGTGTGTGTGTGTGTGTGTGTGTGTAGCCGCTAAAGAGCACGATGCACACGGCGTCTGCGCCAAATAACTGATAATTATGTCAAATATTTTGTGCATCAAATTTGAGAGCTTGTTTGTTTGTCTCGATCCAAATCTAATGTTTCTGCAGCACTACTACGGCGCTGTCCTGTAGGACACACGCAGAACATCAGACACTGCGACCTGACACACACCGCGCGTTCGAGTCACTTCCTGGAGTGGAGACGATTTCCAGACGACTCACTATCTCACTTTTGCTAGAATTCACCTGAGTGTAGACTGACACCTGGGAGTGATTGCTACATTCTCACCTGCCTAAAGAACCGCACTGAGTTCTGTGTGTGTGTGTGTGTGTGTGTGAGAGACCTCACTGACCTGGTGATGAGGACGGCGTTGTCGTGGTGAGCGATGCCGTTCTCGGGGATGCTGTTCCCGTCTCCCTGATGAGACAACAGCGATTTCTGCCACTTACAGAAACTGTCCAGAGATTTGTCTGCGTGGTGGTTGATCTCCAGATTCGGCTGCAACGCAAAGTAAAGAAACCTTTGATTAATTCTCCATAACAGCAGCGCTCCGAGACACTGTCGTTGCTATAGTAACGACTCGTGCACTTGTGTTTCTGATATGCTGAAGATGGGGAATAAATTTCTTGGAGACACGCTGTTGTAGGGAAATAATCACTTAATATAAGGAGACCAGGGTCTGATGTTCTCTCAGTTCTAGCCCGTGGAACGCCTGGTTCTCTCGTTAGACAGATCTAGAAGCCGAGCAGGTCTGCAGTGCTCCTGAGGGACTCGAGCCAGCTTCTGTCTGTCTGAACAGCTTTCATCTTTCTCCACGGTGGGCCAGATGGTAAGACGCTTCTGTCTGTCTGTCTGTCTGTCTCTTGCAGACGCATTATATGAAAAACAGCCCTCTGGAGTCCCTGTGTTACTGAATATAGGCTCTGCCGAGACAGAACCTTCAAGTTCTTTATATATAGAAGGAGACTAAATAAAGAATGAAGGATCGGGAGAGAAGACCACGCAGCAGCCTTGTAATTAGAGTTAAAGGCTCCATATGTCACTGTGTTATTACTGCTGTATGTAGACTCATACACACGGCTCAGTGCTGCGAGGAACTCAAAGACGGTGCAGAGCTTCAGCACAGCGAGCTTCACCAAACAAAGCTCTTCACAACCCCATAGATTCACTGGAGATCCAATTAAACACCAAACCTGGACATGGTGGAATTTCCTGTCTCCTACTTAGTCTCCTTTTTGACAGAGAAATCATTTGTTGGAGAATCTACAAAAAAGCCTGGAGACCCAAATAACCCTCCAGTTCGTTTCTTTAGAATCCGAGAACCCTCAATACTCCAACCAGAACTTTTAAAGAATGGAGCAAGTACGGAGAAACTGTCAGGAGTTGTTAGAGGGAAATGGTTCTTCAATAAGTTCTTTAAGGGTTTGCTATATATAGAATAATAGTTCTTCTGAAATCCATTTGATCATTTCAGCTCTGACTGTAAAATCTGTTCCACAAGGGGATCCTTAATGGTTCAAAGTAGCAACCCTAACCCCAACCCCAACCCCAACCCTAACCCCAACCCTAACCCAACCCCAACCCTAAGAACTCTTAATTATCCAATAAACCCTTAATGAACCCTCTGTAAGTGTGTATGTACTAATGATGAAGTGTTTGTTCTATCTAGAACCTGACAACAAAGAGTTTTCTGGCACAATTTATCATTTAAGCTTCTTGGCCCTCCTCAGCAGTTCTCCACGTGTTCTTTGAGGGTTCCAAACCTCTGTAAAAGATCCTGCTTAGAACCCTGTCTCATAGAGAAACCTGTAAGAAACCCAAAAAGCCCCTTATAACCCGTATTAGTCCTTTTTATATATATATACATATGATTTATATGGTTTGTAGAGGTTTATAAATTGTAATAAAGTGAGGTAATGGCATGAGAACTCTCACCTGGTCCTCGGTCAGGACGATCAGCCTGGTCACGATAATGTTCACAACGTTTCCTAGACTGGCATCGCGGTAAAGTTTGGCAACCTGACCTCCAGAAAAGAAGAAAAGACAGAAAGTCAGACAAAATGATTCCGCGGTCTCGAGGCGTTGCGTCCCAGCCAGGGGAACCGAGCTCCGATTGGACAGATCAGACTGGTCATGTGAGCACGTGTAGAAACAGAAGCGGGATCAAACTTACAATATTCATGACGGACAGGATGTAGTGCTCGATGTCCTTGCGGCCGTGGTAGCCCACCATCATCTTGTCGGCCACCACCAGGGTCTCGACGAAGCGCTCGGAGCTGACAGAGCGCCGCTGACGCTGAGCACTGACAGAGGTGTGGTTATTCTGCGAGGGAGGCGGAGCCATGTGGCCGTGGCTGCTTTTCCCACATGGCGTCTGCTTTACGGTGAGGTCTGTGGGGTGGAGGATAAATACTTCACCTTAATAATTAACAACTGACTCGTGTGCTTAATATTTAACCTCAGTGAGGTTTATTACAGCAAGTGTGTAAGTTTACATCTCAGATTTATAATAAAATAAACTATAACATATTTTACAGTTCAGTAAAGTATAAACATCACACATCTGTCCTGAACGGGATCCAACTGAAGATGCATCGTTTGAAAATGATAACTTATCAGAATATTAATAAATAAGCTGCTAACGCTAAGGTTAGAGCTGCTGGAATGGAACATGAATCAACACCATCTGACTAATTAGAATGCAGGATTCAATGTGACACGTGATTATGATATGTTCACACGTTTAAAGCGTATGAGAGAGTGAGAGAGAGTGAGAGAGAGTGAGAGAGAGTGTGAGAGAGTGTGAGATAGAGTGAGAGAGAGGACAGTGGGAGAGAGAGTGAAGGAGTGAGAGAGAGTGAGGTATTGAGTGAGAGTGTGTGAGTGAGAGTGTGTGAGTGAGAGTGTGTGAGTGAGAGTGTGTGAGTGAGAGAGTGTGAGTGAGAGAGTGTGAGATAGAGAGAGAGAGAGGACAGTGGGAGAGAGAGAGTGAGGGAGTGAGGTATTGAGTGAGGGTGTGTGAGAGAGAGTAAGTGAGAGTGATAGAGAGTGAGATAGTGAGTGGGAGTGGGAGCGAGTGAGAAAGTGAGAATGGGGGGAGAGAGAGAGAGAGAGAATGGGAGAGAGTGAGAGAGTGAGAGAGGGAGAGAGTGAGAGAGTGAGAGAGTGAGAGAGTGAGAATGGGAGAGAGTGAGAGAGTGAGAGAGAGAGTACATTCCTGCAGCCGGAGTGTTTATGACCCAGATGCTGGAGGAAAACTCATTAGATATGTCGTGTTGAGACTCGTCGACTTCCTCATGATGACAACCTTCACACTGACCTACAGCACTGCAGCTCACATACCTAACACACACACACACACACACACACACACACACACACACACACACACACTTCTACACTTCTCACACGTAGCTGGAGGATGTTCTAGAGAACCTGCTCTAATGGTGTTCTAATCCCGGAGGGGATTGTCTGGCCTGAACCTCACCCCTCAGCACACCCCCTCCCCCCGCGCCCCCTTCACCTAAAGTACCCCAGACCCTCGAGCTTCACCCACCTGAAACGCCGCAGCTGAGCTCCTCGCTGCGCTCCTGCTGCAAAGGGACGGAAGATTTTTTATAAATAACATGCGGCTGTCCTTCGCCGGGGGACTCGCTGGAGTTTGTGGAGGACGCGTCCTTTAGGGGCTCGATTAGATACTGCTCTTCTTCTGTGGTGATGACGCCATGCTTGTGGGGGAACAAAGAAGGAAAATGAAACAATGAAACAGAAGCTTCATTTCCTTTTATCTTCTTTTACCTTCTGTACCAAACATAAAATCCTCTGTGTGTGTGTGTGTGTGTGTGTGTGTGTGTGTGTGTGTGTGTCAGTGAGAGCAGATAAAAATACCAGACAGTCCAGGTTTTGAGGTCAGAGTTCAGGAAAAGCATGCACATTTGTATGTGATTTGTATGCTAATGTAAATTAAATGGAAAAAAAATTCCCCTGAACTCTACAATAATGAGATAAATCACACCGAAACCACCAATTACACGAAGAACAACACCATAATTACTGGGACGCAAACCAAAGTACACAATCCTGTGCCCTTGACAACCCTCACCGCAGCACAGACTGCAGAAGAGCTCCAAAGACGTGTTTATAAAAAACACTGGCACGATGTCCAAGTCTGTAAAAGCCACAATGAAACCAATTAAAGAGCTTTCCAGCAAAATAATAAACTGCTGCACATGCAAACCAAATGCACTCTGTGTACGCCCCGAGCACAAACGCACAAAGGGGATGAGACGCTATTCACATCGCCAGACATTAATTTTTAGTGTTTTTATAAAACGACACACTGAGCTGATCTCTGTTTATAAAGCACACGGCTGAAACACTGCGCTTGGCCTCGATTTCAACATTAATCACGTTTCTGTAACATCACTGCAGCTGGCTGTCCTGAGACACAGAGTGACGGAGAGAGAGACAGAGAGAGTGAGACAGAGTGTCTCTGTCTCTCTCTCACTCTCCGTCTCACTCTGTCTCTCTCACTCTCCGTCTCACTCTGTCTCTCTCTCACTCTCCGTCTCACTCTGTCTCTCTCACTCTCCGTCTCACTCTGTCTCACTCTCTGTCTCTCTCTCTGTCTCTGTCCCACTCTCTCTCACTCTGTCCCTGTCTCACTCTCACTCTGTCTCACTCTCTGTCTCACTCTCTGTCTCACTCTCTGTCTCTGTCTCTCTGTCCCACTCTCTGTCTCTCTCTCTCACTCTGTCTCTCTCTCTCACTCTGTCTCTCTCTGGGATTTTCACTGTCTGCGCTCATGGTATGAAATATAAGTGCTCCCTATTTGATCTGTATTTTTGAAATTTGACAGATTTTAGAAGAAGAGAAGCCGCCCGGGTCTCAGACGTGTCAGGCCCAGGAACACGCCACCTGATCGGACTTTTTCTACCGATTTTTTCGAGCGATTACGATAAAAAGCTCATAATGGCCACAAGCTGCAAGAGCAAATATTTAACATTTAACAAGATAAGATAAGAGCACAGAACATCAAATCAATTGCTTATAGTCCGTTATAAAAAATCTGCACTATCTAACGAATAAACCATGTAGTGCTGGAGTTTATCATGATACAGACGTCGCATCGTCGCCCTAATGCTGCTTCACACGATACATTTTACTGAATTTTCAGACTTTTCTGAAATTTAAATCAAAAGATGTTTTAATCGCAAAGCTTCCTGTTTAATGCAGTACTGATGTTAAAGTGTATTATTGTTATATATGATGATTTTTTTTCAGCATTCAGTGAACGAATCACGCGTACGGAGAAGACTTTTTTTTTATTGTTTTTGTATTTCTTCAGCACTTTAGGAAGAAAAAAGCCCCGGCTGCGTCTTCACATTCCCACAGATCCATGCGAGTGCCACACGGGATACCAAGAAGGAATCCCACATGGTGCTCCGCCTCCCACGTGTCCTCCCTGTCAGAGAGGCAAGAGGACAGGACTCAGGACTTTCCTCTGGAATTTTCCATCCTCTCTCTCTCTCTCACTAAAATGAAAGACAGAGCTCACATCTCACATCTCATGTCTTGAGTCACATGTCTCAGGTCTCATCCTGCTCTGTGTCCAGTCACACTCGCATCATACGGCAGTACATTATCTAATGTATTACATCCCGCTCCAGGACAAGCAAATAATAACCTCGCACTGCATCCTGGGACACGCCGATAGCAAACAGCTCAACACACCGCTGGTAGACACGCAGGAAGACACGCAGGAAGACATCGGGGTCACGTGTGTCTGATGCTAATGTTCAGTATTTCGAATATATTTAAGAGCCGTACTGATCTTTAGCGCACTCGCGAAAGGAATAAAACACGACCGGCTCGCTGACGGCTTGTTCTAACGCAGCTATTCAGCACTGCTTCCAGTGTGTGTACCTGGTTACAGTCGCAGCAGTTGATGAGGAACCTTACAGCAGCTATGAACACTCGCCTCTCTTTTTCATCTCTCAGTGAAAGACGGTTACAAGGCGGAAGATCCTCTGTCCCGAGGAACCTGCGAAGAAGCAGGAACTCTGCCTTAAAGCTGCTTGAACGTCATCGAGCGAGCGCGGATCCAAGCCCTCAGCTGCCAGGAGCGTCTTCTCTAAAGCGAGCGTGCTGCTGACGGAACGCAGCAGGAGACACAAAGCAGCTGGCAGCTGCACACAGACCTGCAGGTGCAGAAAGGATCCCAGCCTGACGCACAGACACGCAGCTATGCTAATATTTTGCTGTCACTCAGCAGTCGCTTTAACACAAAGCAGATGCGGCGGAGCGCGATGCACAGCGCAGCGCCGATAAGAGATCTGCAAAAAGGGGCGCTTAGGCCTCAGATCAGGTGCGTTTGGGCCCCTCTGTGTTTTACTGCCATTACGCATTTCAATGGTATCCTGCCTGGCACTCGTTCTCTCTCTCTCTCTCTCTTCCCTGTTTTCTTTTTTTACACTTCTCAGAATTCTCTCTTTTTCTCCTTTTCTCTCTCCCTCAGACCCATTTAAAGCATTTTCATCATTAATCTTGATGGCCCCGGCGCTGACTCTGGATCCTAGCCTTGCGCTGGTCTCGAGTCCAAACACTGCGCCGTCCAGAAAGATGTTAGATAAACCAGAAAGCAATCACAGTGAACACAGTAAATAAAACATTTAAAAACAAGCTAAAACCGCTCAACATTGCGATAATTCCTGCAGCGCGCGCCGAGAACACCGATCTGAGAAAGACACTTTATAATAAACACTACAGATGGCCAGATGTGGACCGTAAGGGGGTAAGCCCGTTACACACTCCTCAGGTATCTTCAACGTCTTCACTCCGCGCTTCGCGCCGTACATCTGACGTACGCGTTCCGAGCGTCTGTACTCACCAGGCCGTTGCAGTTACTCAGTGCCACTCCTGTAGTGTCGTATTGATCCAGTAGGTATCCGATGTAATGGCAATCGTCTGCCACGGCGTGGCGCCACTCCTGCCCCTCCCGGCCCCAGTACTCTACAGTGAAATGTCTGGACACCAGGTTGGGGTTGAGCGTCAGGTTCAGGTGAAAGTGCTTGCCGTAAGCTGACAGGCGGTAAAAAAGTCTGGTCTCTGCGGCGTCCGGCCCGGTTTGGTCCAGCGCCCGTCTCCTGCGTCCGGCCCGGTGCTGCTTCACAGTGTAACTCATGAATTCGCCCTGATCGTTCAGCCGAACAGGCACCGTGAGCTGGTAGTCCTCCAGGTGGGACAGAAACTCCTCTTTTCATTTCAGGGAGGAGAGAGAAAGACAGGGTGAGAGTTAACCACACGACATGAGACGCACGATACAGATCACGTTAGATGAGCAGAACATTAGAACCTTACCTTGAGAACTGTAAGAAAGGCTCTGAGGATCAGCAGCGGCCAAAAGCAGGCTCAATATCCACGTCAGCGTCTTCCCCAAAATTTCCATAATTTAGAGACGGTCTGACATGGGGGAGGGGGTTTGGGGGCGGAGGGGGGGCGGGGCTACACCAGGATTAAAACAGTTCAGTCAGTCCAGCACCATGACACATCCGATCTGATGATCATCTCCGTCGCTCTCGAACTCTGGTCCACAAAGACGTCCTCAGAAGTTTTTAGCAATTCGAGGCCCCGGGGTCTGACTCGCCTGTGCCTCCAAACGTGTGCCAGCCATGAGTGAGGCCAAATTACTTCAAGTAAGTCCAGAGCAGCAGATCTACAGCGGGAGGTTCTCGTCTGAGTCTGTCCATTTGTCTGCCTGGAAGAGAATCAGAACAGAGGACATGCTTAAGCTCATGCAAACTGGACAGCGATATCTGTCAGTGCGTCTGGCATGGGGACGTTCCTGCACTCCGCTTCATGCTCTCGCTAACTCTGAGCTCATACGTGATGAGTGCAAGGCCAAACAGAGCTTCGATCCTCTACACTGCCAGATTGGACCGTTTCCCTCGACGGGCCTTCGAGCAAAATAACCCCGGGGTTACAGTGAAAGGGTCGTTTCATCATGAACGGCACTGGGAACCATCAGTCCAATCTGGCAACCGAGGACGCTTATAGTCTCCTGATCATCTATTTTCAGCTCTCTGCCTCTCCACACACAACGCTTGCTTGTTTCATTACAACACTTAGAATCAGAGTCACGGACTTGAGGCCAGAACTTATGTCAGTGTTTATATGAGAAAGTTCCAGGTATTCAGAGTCGGAGCTAGAGTGGGTTTTCTGTAGGGCCGCTCCAATCACTAGAAGCTGTATGGGCCGATACCGATCAGCGATTACAGGGTCTACTCGAAGCCTCATCATGTGGCATTATTTATTAAACTATATCCAACAACAATGTAAATTAATTATTGAAATTACAAGAAGAGGAACATCATGAACTGACGACTGTATTTATTGGCCAGCAACATGTGCAACACGTCAACTTAAAACAGAGCAGCCTGTGTTTGGTTAGTAACTGGGAACAGCTTAGAGCTCGACAAATACAACTTTCCTGTAGACTGTATAAAATTAAATAAAATAACAGACAAGTAGGACGCGAGTCGCCGGAAGTTCTGCAAAGTCCGCAAGCATCCGGAGGACCGACAAAAAAATTGTTCAGTGTAAATTAATGTTTAGTTTAATGAAACGTGGTTAATTCTTCGCGCGGAAGGATTGAAACGTGATCACAGCGGCAAACCTCGCGGTGAATCATGATGAATCGCACTTACGGCCCCGAGCGACACCGCGTAGGTGAGATAGTGGAATTATACCGCCAGCTGAGTGAGCGGCGGCGCGCGAGGTGCTGCGCTCTCGCGCTCTCTAAGTTTAACTTTGAAAACTGCTCGTGTTCCTTTACGTGACTAACCTTCAAATGTCTGATGAGGTTCGTGGTGCTAAAATGCTTTGGTGCTTCCCGCCTCGTGGAATTGTCTTGTTACACAGGTTGCCGATTGCTGATGTTTTGTCTTACAGCACGTAGAACTGCAGACCGGTGAAGCCATTTTAGCAGCGCGCAAAAAAAAAAATGTTTTGAGTTTTGCTTCATCTGATCGGCTTCTCTATAGCGGCCATTATAGAGACTGATGATCAAACTTCCCAAAGCAATTATCGGCCGATTATGATGGCGACCGATCAATCAGAGCAACCCTAGTTTTCCGCAAGCAAGATTCAGATTTATCAAAGATTAATTAAAATCACCTAGGTGTCATTGATATCTCCAGATTTTTTAAATGTAGAGTTTTTTTAAATAATATAATTTTAAAAAAGCAAGAGACAATTTAAAAACAAATGGGTTTGAAACGGATGGCATGTAATTGAGACGCGAGTGAAACTCTGTCCTCCCTGAACTCTCGCCACTGATTCCGGATCTAAAACCCTAACCAGTGCGCGGGTGTAGCGGTCGGCACAGCGATGTCGCATGACATCATCAAGCAGCTGACCGGGTCTCCACGTTGCAGCCTAATGTTATTTGAGCATTATTTACGTAAGGCCGCTTCAGTTGGTCGAGTCAGTCAGCTCCAGGCGACATTTGGTGTCATCAGTTTCAGTCCAGACGTGCTAATTATCTGGAGGGTTGACTCAGGAGTCTTTAAAACAGCACAATCACCAGACCTCTGCCTCCTGGACTGGAACGGATGACTCCTAGGCAGAGTGTAGACGGAGGAACGCAAAACAACCCGTCTTCACCATGTTGTTAGCGAAAATAACCCCTAATATAGCATGCGCGGCCTGATCAGGGTCACTGATTAGAGTGATTTAAACATTAAACAATGAAAAATGCACTGTTGTGGAAACAGCGTCTGGAGCTCAGGGTTACTTACGTCTGCAATCCAGACCTATAAACGCTCTAGTTATGAGAATTATAGAAAAAGCGCTGACTGGAGTTCCGTGTGGAACTGGTGCAGCAGGGCTGGAGTAGGTTCCTGCTCTAAAGACACTGTTTCACCAAACTAAACTCCATCACAAGCACAGACGGTCAACAACACGCACGTTTCTGTCAGCGTTTCACACGCAACACTGTCTGCAGAAGAGCTTGAGGTATTGTGTGCAGATTCTGGAGGTCGTGAGCATCAGCGTGTGACCATAAACTTTTAGGTTTTTTATTACGGTCGTCTTGCAGGATGACCGTAATAACCTTACACAGCCACAAACACCATAAAGTAGAGATGCTATCACTCCTGACTAATGCTGAAGATGAAAAGCTAGTGAATTTATTTGAGGAACCCTGTAATCAGCATGCACTCGTCCACCAGCGGCCTCAGGATCGCTTTATATGTAACCTTTCTGATTTGCTGATTGACAAGTTTAAACACATTTTCAATTTAATTTCAGTTACTTGCTATAAAACTGCATCTTCACAGGTGCTGAGTCGATTTAAACCAGAACAACATGGCAACCCGGTCACTATCTGCCCTGTCGTGAGCATGGGGCAGCGTGATTCCCGCCTCAGTGGGAGTTTGTTTGTTGCACTTCCCATTTTAACCACTAGGTGTGATAATATCATCTTTTTTAATATCAACATTTTTAAAACCGCGAGTCACCCTGAAATATGGGTGTAGTAGATTTAAAACCTGCGGCTCAGCACCACGGACGGAACGGACGAATCGACACTGATAACGATCTCAGCTCTTCAGGAAACAGGCGAGCTGAACGTCTGGTGTGTGGAGAGTGGCTCAGAGCCAGCTGCAGGACACCAGACGAGT
>JAAGKR010011826.1:0-18177 GCA_011419295.1 Clarias macrocephalus
TTTTTTTTCTCCTCACAAATTGTACCTATTGCGCTTTTAAAGGACAAACGGCTAAGCTCTGTAACCTAGCGCTCAAGGTTTTATTCTCACAGCATGTCTGTCACATCGAGATAACGATAATGGCACCAGATAATTACATTGATGTGTAGGGGAGAAGGCTAAAGCATCATGAAATGTTCTTGAGTAAAAGGCGATAGCATTTATTTCATTCATTCATTTATTTATTTATTTTTATCAGAGAAGGAAAAATTCCAAAATCTTCCATCCAACAGCTTGAACAGCTCTTTGTTTTCCTTGTTTACTTCAGCAGCCATGGACATAAAATGGGGCTGGCAAACATTTTTTTTCAGCATTCACTTGTTTGTATTGCTAGTCTCTCCTGAGGGTTTTCTAATTTTATGCACTGACAATATTATTCCTTCTCACCATTTTTATACTTACCAGTAAAATATAGCCAGGGGCTTCCTTTCAGCCATCTAAATCAAAATCCTTTTTTTCTGCCCTTGTTAAAATGTACATAAGTAAAGAATACAGGAAATGATTTAAGCAAGGTCACACAATATAAATGCTCCATTGTTACCGAATCTTAACCGCCCATGGCTCTGTCACCGGTTTACCGGTTTTATTTCCTTGGACCACTTTTGGTATGTCTTGACCACTGCAGACCAGGAACGTTCCACAAGAGATGCAGTTTTGGAGTTGTTCTTCACAATCAATTTGATCACAATTTGACTCTTGTCACAGTAGCTGCGCTAACAGTATCTCATTACAATGGCAACTGGTAGTGGATGAGGCATACTGTATTTTTCCTGAACTGATGGTGGAAGCATAAAAAATGGCCATGCATAAGGATTTGAGTGACTTTGATAAAGGTTTTAATTGACCAATTACAGCTCATGAAAAGAGTAAAAAAAAAATCAGGTAAAAAAAAAAAAAAAACATTTTTAACATAGTAAATTATTTATGTACTAAATACTTGGTCATGACTCCTTTTATGTACTGCATTAATGCTGCATGGCATAGAGGTGATCAGGCTGTGGCTTTGCTCAGGCATTACTGCACACCAGGTTGCTTTGATAGCAGCCTTCAGCAGTCTGTATTGTTAGGTCAGGTGTTTCTCATCTTCCACTTACAACAGTCCATAGACTCACTATGAGGTTCAGGTGAGGCGAGTTGTCTGGCCAATCAAGCACAGTAATATCATGCTCAGCAAATGAGTTAGTATTGCACGGTGGACAGTTGTGCTAAGTCCTGAAAGGAAATCTGCATCTCCATAAAGCTTGTCAGCAGATGGAATCATGATGTGCTCTAAAATCTCCTGGCAAATGGTTACGTTAGACTTTGGACTTGATAAAACACAGTGGGCCTACAACAGCAGAAGGAAAACTTGCACCAAGAAAACTTCACATTGGATTTTAGGAAATGTGGATTCTGAGCCTCTCCACTCATCCTCCAGACTCGGTGACGTTGATTTCCAAAAGAATTGCAAAATGTACCGTCATCTGACTACTGAGCATCCGTCCAGTTCTTTTTTCCCTTATCCCAGGTAAGACTGACTTTATCTAGGAATTCAACAGTTGTAACTCATTTCCGGAAAACGTCTGTCCGTGGTGTCTCTTGATGCACTGACCCCTCTACACTCATTCACTACGCTCGTCCAAGGTTTTGAATTGACAATTTGCTTGACAATTTACCTTAAGGCTGCTGACATCCCTGTTGCTTGGCACCTTTTCCTACCAATCTTTTCCCGTCCAGTCAACTTTCTATATGTGTTGATATGGCGCTCAGAACAGCCACAGAGGTGGGGAGGTGTCAGTGATCATCTCCTGGACAAATGTCAAGTCAACAGTCTTTAGCATGTGTGTACTGAACTAGACTGAGAGATAAATGGTATTTATACTGTATGAATAGTCATTTATTCAAGCTCGAAATTAAATATTGTAATATTGTGAGTCATTGAAATTAAAACCAAAACAGCTTGAAAGATTTCATTTACATGTAATCAATTTAGAATATGAGTTTCCCTTTTTGAATTAAATTATGAAAGAAAATTAACAAAATTCTAACACACACAGACAAATATAAACTATGTGCATGTCCTAGAAAATAGCTTCTTTCATAAGGCATTCAGCGAGATATCCAACTTTTGCACGACCTTCCTTTTCCTATGAATTAATGCATACAAATTGGAATGAATTGTAGATGGGCTAATGGAGAAAATAAAGACTAATGGAATCCAGGTCATGCTCTCTGTCAGAGTATGCTGCTTCACATTAACATGTAAAGTGCATATATAGCTTATTATACATTCTGGCTTATTTAAAAAATGCACAAAAGTGAGTACAGCTAGAGCTTTTAGAATGTTTCACATAATACACACAGATGGCTGTTGAAATGCCGACATGACCAATTAGCTATGATATTATTAAACTGTCAAGTAGGCATGATCTGATTAAACAGGTTACTATTTACAGTATGTAGTAGTTTTCAAAGAGATTATTATTATTATTATTATTATTATTATTATTATTATTATTATTATTAGAAGTAATAGTAGTAGCATTTTCCTCCACACTCATAAGCTACAAACACAAAATACAGAATTCTAAGACTATTAAGTGTCTCTGAATCACACTTTTTAGCGATATGCCCTATGGGACCATAAGGCGATGAATAGTTCATTATCAAGAAGATTTTACATTCATAAGTGATTATGAATTTCCATTTCTCTGACCTTTGTCATTATATTAAAATTTTGTCCTCATAGGACCCTAGTGGGTCTGGAAGAAAGTGTCATTGCCGCTGTATTTGACATTTTATTTCGAATGAACAGGGTATATTAAAATGAAGGGAAATGAACACGAATTACCGTACTGTTTTTCAATTATGCATAAATCTGCGGGGCAATCAGTCGCACACAATTCAACCTATGCGGCTACTCGTTAAATGTAATTTAAAATGATTGCATCCCAAAATATTGCTACTTTCCCTATCTATTTCCTATCTCGTGTTTTTTTTTTTTTTCTTTCTCTTTCCTTAGTATATCATCAGTGGCAGCTAAGTCAATGTAAATACAAACTACCCCCATGCAGTCACTCTACTATTGAAAAAATAAATGAATAAGTGAAGTGACACAAAAGTATCTGACACTGCCACGTATCAGCAGTGCTACTGATATAAGCATCATCAATGGCGATTTGGAGGGAAAAAAAAACAGAAGGCAATCTAATAACTCTTGCGAGATTTAAAGCGGTGAAAATATCTAAATTCACAGCATGCTCAACTGACTCTGCGGTTCAGCTATGTGATATTTAATTTCGTTCCAGCACAGGACAATAGAGACTGCCAACTCTCGCAGGGACAATACTGAGCTATTAAATACATTTTCAAGACCATTACTCAGCACTCTATCATTTATCGAGGAAAATGATAGGCAGCAGTGCTTCAGTCTCTGTCCTATACCTCACCTATAGTGACAAGGCTATATACGCTCTGTGATAATGTGAGGAGTTCGGCTAAGTTTTAGAATAGAGCAACGTGTCCTGTGAATAGGGAACCTGGGGTGTTTTAGACCACTTTTACTTAATTAAAGAGTGCACGCTGGGTAATCTCAATAGATCTGGCAGGGGATCTGATCTAAACTTTGAATCCTGATCCCAACTAGAAGAAGAAATGAAATTAATTAATATTACATACTGCATGTAGGCCCTTAAGGCTTACACAGGACATAATTTGTGATCCAAATTCCAGTTCCGAATAACCGATTGAACACCCCTTTGCGGCGCCTGGGGATGTGATTGAAAACCTTGCTCAGAGGGTCCCTCTAGCAGTACACGTCCGATCGCTCTCCCTCCTACAGTAATAACATATTTATTTATCTTCTCATCATATACCTTATTTTCATTGACTTGCACTACGTCCCTCTGTTTTAGACCATCCACTTTGGCACTGCTGTCACTTTTAATGGCTAGAACCCTATGTCTATTTTTCTGTAGTCTATCAGACAAAGTCTGGCCAGGTAATTCTTGAAAATGACAAACAAATGAAACACATGAGGATTCTCAGACTGCATGATTGAATGAAAAAAAAAAAAAAAAAAACCTGTTTGAAAACTGTCTGTAAATTCTTTTGTATAGACATGTAGCATTTACCTTTGGCTTGGCTCTAAATGCATCCTGCATTCAGTGGAAACCAGACCATCTGCAAAGTGGCTGGAGAAATGCTGAACTAAAGCGATGCACAGAAACAGTGTTGTGTTGGTTATAGGGCGAATATTGAAAGATGTAATGTCTTGTTTTTCATTTCAAATTTCCTGTTTGTAAGCTTGTGCATTTTCCTCTAATAAAAGCTTTATTATGCCCATTTTCTATCTTAGCAATTACAGTTAAGGATCTCGTTAGTTTCCTAAACCAGACTCTATAATCCAATTATGAACTGATTTCGTGCCACTCGGTCTCACATGTACGACACAAACAACAATTCAGTACAAGCCCTGTTTATTTGCACTTCTAATACAGTGTGACAGAAGCTGAAGGTCCGGGCCGTGCGTGAATCATGCTCATTCATCTCTGTCCGTGTAGATTTTAGTCGTATCGGCTGTCATAATCATCTGGCACGTGTATCTTTTATGAGTATAAATGAGCAATGCCTATAGGCATCATTCACGTTTAGAGCAATATTTCGACCGAGCATGCAGTGGAAGAGAACTGAAAAGACTGGAACATGTAATAAAAGACTCCGGAACAGCTGAGACTCAGGGATTGATGCACGGCAGGCTTAGCGACGATTTTTTTCCCATTAAGAAATCTGTTGGGAATTTGTACTTGCTAATTTTAAATCGATGTTGAAATCTAGGCAGAGCAAAGATCAGAGTGGCATTACAGACAATTACTGTATCTTAAAGAGAGCCAGAGCCAAACTGTGCATTAGAATAATGAATGATTACACTGCATGCACTTCCCAATCCCTAGGGTTGCTAGTAAACCATTAAACTTAACGCTAAACCTAATATGGCATTTTTACCTTGTAAACAGGGTTTTTTGTTGTTGTTTATCTTATTACAGCTTATACATCAGGGGGGTATTCCAGAAAGCTGGGTTAACTTCCCATTTGGTGAAACTTAACCTCAGGGTTGATTTACCCCAAACCCGCATACCACGAGTATGTCGGTTCCAAAACCCCTGAGCAGAGTAAGTTTAATCAGCCCCCTACTGGTTACCCAGAGTTAATGCGCGTGCACGGTGCTACATAAAGACATTTTCAACGGATCGCCGATTTCACGAGTCAAAATGGAAAATCAAAGTGAAAAAAAAGAGAGCGACAAACTTCACAGAGGCGGAGATGGAGGTTTTAATGCAGCATATGAAGAATTCAAGCCAATAATAATGAAAAAAGCAACACGGCTGCATCGGCTAAAGAAAGAGAGTAAATAACGTACAGAGTAAATGCGTGAGAGGATTAAATAGCACATTTGACATCGGCTTCCCTTTTATTATCCACTGTAAACATTAATGCTCAAAGTAATTAAACACATTGAGTGCTGTTAACGTAAATAAGTGCAATTAGGTTAAATTAATAGACTTTTTTGAGTATTTAGAACCTTTTGATATTTTAACAGTAACCGTCACCTTAAAATTCCACCAACTTAAACTCTGTAGATCACCGGTGGCTCAGTGGTAAGTGTTTCGCCTGCCGTGCGAAAGACCCGGGTTGGATTCCCGAAAACAACAATTTATTTGATTTGCAACAAGTTCAACAAACTCAAAAATGTATAGTTCTGTTTACTTAAAATTGGAAACTTAAATAACTGATTACCTCAAATTATTTGAGTTTTGCCAACTTAATCGGGTTTACAGTGTGTGTAAAAAGTGTTTAAGTGCCAGACATACTGGGCGAACGGCTCTACACACAGTTGCCTTTCCCACATGCTCCGCATCACCCACCCAAAAAATGCCCTGACACAAAAAAACGAATGTACACTGTAATCAGTTGCATAATTTTTTTTAAGTAATGATGTTTCCAATTTTAAGTAAACAGAACTATACTTTTTTTAGTTTGTTGAACTTGTTGCAAATTAAATATATTTGCAAATTTGCTGTCACCACATCAGACAAGCCGGGCCGGGGATTGAACCCGGGCCGTTCACATGGCAGGCGAAACCCTTACCACTGAGCCACCGGTGCTCTATAGTTTCCTTAGTGGAGCTTTAAGGTAAAAGTTACTGTTATTTAAGTACTTACGATTACTTAAAATATCAAATTTGTTTGACCTAATTGCGATTATTTAAGTTAACAGTACTCAATGTGTTTAATTACTTTGAGCATTAGGGTTTATAGTGTAAAGAATGTTTTCTGTGTTAAGCGCAGACCCGCGGAGACCGCGCAGATATTTTCAATATGCGGTTTCAAGAGATGTGTTAAATAAATTAACGATTTCCTTGAAAACCGATAACAGTCTTTCAAATAATCATTAGGGAATTAAAAAACAATACGCGGTCTTATGACTCTCTCCCGGCGAAAATAAAAGCCTCCACATCCACAGGATCATCATCAAAAGCGCATGCTAGCGAGCAGGTTATCTTCAGAGAGCAAGTTGCTATGGTTACAAACATACCCAGAAAGTTACCTCCGTTTTTGGAACCGAAAGTTGAGGATATGCACAAACTTACTCTTAAACTTACCCGGGTATGTCACATAACCTGCTTTCTGGACTCCCCCCGCCTTGCACCACCTGGGTCCAGGTTCGATTCCCGTCTCCGTGTGCATGGAGTTTGCGTGTTCTCCCTGTGCTTGGTGGGTTTCCTCCCTCCGGGTACCCTGGTTTTCTTCCACAGTCCAAAGACATGGAGATTAGGCTAATTGACGTTCCCAGATTGCCCATAGTGTGTGAGTGTGTGTGATGGATTGGCACCCTGTCCAGGTTGTACCCCGCCTCATGCCCTAAGTTTCCTGGGATAGGCTCCAGGGCCCCCCGCGGCCCTGAATACAGGGTAAAGCGGTATATAAGAGAGAGTTTAGCATCATATTATAGGAATAGTATTTTAGGTTCATTATTTAAGTTGTTGTACACTCAAGTCCTGAGATGCAGCCTAAAAATGACAGACATCACCAGCCACATTCATCGATGGTTTACTACCCCTGCTTATTGCACAACTTTATTGATTTAAAACGTTTTTTTTCCCAACAGAATTCATCAAAGCAAGCAGAGTTGAAAACTCTCAATTCTTTCAAAAACCACACCACAGATGTGTGTGTGAGGCTAATGACGTCAGTCCTGATGTTTTTTCATTGATTTTTTTTTTGCTTTTGTGTTACGGAGTGAATTGGTTCGTTTTTGTAAGTGTATTCCTTTTATATGCTTGCAATTTGTAATTCAAAGCCAAAAGTTTTTTTTTTTTTTTTTGCTTTTTTTTATGTGTGTTTTGTTTTGTACTTCAGGGCTGAAAGTTTTCGTTTTTCTTGTAGTTTTCCTACTTTTTCATGTGTGTGTTTCGTTTTGCACATTAAGGCAGAATTTTTTTGCTTTTTTATTGATTTCTCTTTTTGTTTGTGTGTGCGTATGTGTGTGTTTTTTTTGTTTTGTTTCTGTTTTCTTGTGTTTTGTGTCTCTGCAGTTTGCACGTCAACACTGAATCTTTTTTCGTGTCTGTTTGCATTTCGCACTTCCTGGCTGAAAGTTCTTGTTTTTTTTTTTTTTTTTTTTGTGTGTGTGTGTGTTTGCATTTTGCACTTTCGGTCTGAAAGTTTTTCTTTTCTTCTTGTTTTCTCTCCTTGTTTTGCACTTCAATCTATGTACTTCAACAGAAGGCCACAATGTAACAACATTGTTTACACTGCTTCTATTTTTTTCTTATTCCTTTTTTAAGGGTGTGGGCTGTGTGGGAAAACCTTATTTTTGACTTATTACTTAGTGCACTCGTATGCACTGGGACCAGTGGCGGCTGGTGCAAAAAAAATTTTTTTTTTAATTTTTAATAATTTATCAGGTGATTAAGCCTCATTACTACTAGTATAAAATAAAGGCCTGACTCACACCGCATCCAGTCGACCAGCTCTGAGCAGGGGTATTTTAGCATAGAAATGACAGAATTTTCTCTCTTATTTAGCTGGCTTCCACATCAATCGCTATTCAATACATTAATTAACAATCTGCTGAGTTAATAAGACTCGTTGAGAATCGTCCAATCACATGAGCCCAAATATTTAAAAACAATATTGATTTGCTAAGAACAAAAGCGGGAGGGTTCGGCTCGCACAGAGCTGCGCCCGAAGGATGATTTGAAAAAAATCCAATCAGAGCTCAGCCTCAAGTCACATGCTTTTCAAAAATTCACGTGCCTACATACAGTAGACACTCGTTTGTCCGGCGGCCCGCGTACACGAACACAAATGAACGTAATACAGTTTAGAGATTTCTTTTTTATTGTAAATAAATTATATTAAGAAATACAGCGGAATATTGTGACTAAAGTACTTTTATTTCATTATTAAAATGAATAATTATTATGTTAAATAATTACATGTTAAAGTAGCATTCTTCTCTGCCTTACTTTAAAGTGGGCCGCGCCCCTGCGCCCCGTATTGACTGGGACACTGCGAAATGTTAAATGCAAGGTAGTACTCTCTCTCCCTCTCTCTCTCTCTCTCTCTCTCTCTCTCTCTCTTATTGTTATTTTAGTTTTAATATTAGTCAGAGTTTTAGTACAGTTGTTTGTATTTCATTATTTTAGACCCAAATCCACTCATTCATTAGTCAAACACATAGCAAATATCACCCTAAATGGTTAAACCTTGGACAAAATATGAACGTATGGCAGGAAATGCAATCCAGTTCTAGAGGAGAACAAGTGGAACCTTCATCACTGCATCAATCTAACAGCAAATTCATTGTATTTTCAAAAAATAGGGTTTCAAAGGGTTTTACAATCAGCTTGTGTTTTGTTTATAAACAGCTGGCCAGAGCTCCACTTGAACCGAACCTCCGCTGTACATAAATACATACGTTTATGATGAGAACAGGTTGTTTTGTTTTATTGTAAAAAAACTATTTTTTCTCCTCCTCATGGAGCAATAAATAATGTCACTAAGAGTGGAAAGTACTGCTGGGCATGCATCGTTTCTCTTTGATGAGAAATTTGAAATTGACCATGAAACTCAAGCAAGAAGCTGTAATTTTAAACGGTATACTGTAAATACACCAAACTGTAGGATGCGTGAAAATATATTCAATCCAATTCAATTTTATTCATATAGCGATTTTAACAATGGTCACTGTTTCAAAGCAGCTTCAATTAAAATTAAAAGACAATTATGGAAATGTGTATGTGTGGAAAAAGTGCATATACAGTAGATCATAATAATGAGATGGTAAAGCCAAGGGCGATGGCGACGCTTCCTGAAATGGCAATGGGAAGAAACCTTGAGAGGAACCAGACTCTACAGGGAACTCATCCTCATTTGGGTGATAATAGCAGGGATTACATGCGGACATACTGTGTGTTAGACAGCTGGAAGTTCAATATAGCACAAGATGTCTAAGTTAACATGGAGTCCAGTTCAGTTTGGGACCAGGATGAGTCAGACAGGTGCAGAGAGCAGAGGAGCCCAGGAGCAGCTTGTGTAACTCCAAACCATCATGAAGCAGAATCCAGCTGTAGGTGGCTCTTCTCTGGATGCCTCAGGATCCCCGCAACCTTTTAAACTGGGAGACTGTGTCTGAGCCCCGAACCCTGTCAGGAAGGCTATTCCAAAGCTTAGTTATGAGAACGCTCTACTCCCTCTTTGTGGGCTTTGATATTCTACCAGAACTAGAACTACCATAAATCCAGCGTTTTGTGATCGCTGCGGATTGTAACGTGACTATATGCAATTTGATTATTGTACACTGCATGAAACAGTATCTAAATTACTTGAAGTAACAGCGTTCTGCGTAGATTACTATAGATTTTATTTCACAAAGTAAGGAGTTTTTAAACCTGCACCTTCTTACACTGTATATACTGTACAGATAAGCAAAGCCCTTGAAGTTATCAAAAGATGTGCAGGCGGTATACAGCTGAGACGCACTAAAGCAATGAAGCCTAAGAATTACTGAATCAGGCAATGCATGCTAGAGGTCACGGGTACATTTTTTTTTCATTAGAGTTTCTTATCTCGCACACTTTACCAGCAAAAAAAAATTGCGAATTTGCAAAAGCAATTAACGTACTATACACAAATGCTGCAGAAGACAAAAAAATAAAAATAAATAAATAATAATAATAAAAAAAATCCAATCCTAAATTAATAGCTTAAATTGTAATAATTTGCCTTGACCCGTAATGATTTTTTTTTTTCAGACTCCAGTGATGAAAGAACTGCCAACGAGATACATGAAAGGACATAGTGGCTCTTTGATTGGGAGTACACAAATGATCCAAGAAGCAAAGAAAAAAAAATTTTTTTTTTCCACTAGACTAACTAGAAAATCAAATAGATTTTTGAAGCTACTATGTCATGTATATAATGAAGAGTCTAGCAATTTCAGAAATGTAACTGTAATAGTAATTAAAAGTGGTCAATACCAATAATTAAACCATTTATGTTCTTACATAAGGAACAAAACAGTTCCTCATGCGCACCGGACAAACAGATTTAACATCCAGGTTATTCATTTATTATTTGTAGCTGCCTGGCAGAGAAGCAGGAAAAGAAAATAACTCCTATTCCTCATCATTGACTTTTGAAAAACAAGATTAATGCTGTAAATATAGTGCAGTACTTGTTCTGTGATACGCAACTTGCAGCAATACACACGTTAGCCTAGTCGCGTGATAATGCTGGCAGAAAACCCTTTCTTTATAATTAAGAAATCGTTTGCATTCACAAACAACAGATGATCTTGTCTAACACTGAAGGCTCCTTCCGTTAATGTCATCCCTCCATACAGAAAACTCCACCATATAGCAATGTGCGCTGAGGCTTTTAAACCATCAGACATCAAAAGACTGGTCTTCACCATGCCACTATGTCCTGCTCAGAGCATCTCCAGAGTGGCACATTAGGAGGAGGAGAATGATTTAAAGCCACGCTCGAATAAGCAGCCCTGCCAAAAGACGGAAGTGAAGGACAGCTGGAGATTGTCCAAAGACAAATAGCTTGGCAGTGCACTTTAATCTTCGGGGAGTCATACCCCTTCAGTGGGTCCATAAAGTGGAGATGTTAGCTATTGCTGTTTTATCTCTGAGATCTAAAAAATGTCAGGCTAGCAAACTATTAAGTGAAACTGGAACATAACACATCATGCAGTATACTGTAAATACATGGACAGTTAAAAAACAAACAAACAAACAAAAAAACTTGAGGATTTGAAATTGGAAACTTCTTTAAGAACTATGCTGATGCATTGCATGGTGATCAGAATTGTATTCTATCATTGGACTATGGATAAATAGTCCAATATGACACCATTGCATTTTAGTTACTGTGGAACTAAACTGGAAACTAGAAATGTTTTGTTTTTGCTTGTTTTAGGGGGAAAAAATCGAGTCGATATCCTTCTTATTACAAAAACCAGGCATTCAACTTCACTTCTCATTTCCCTTTAACAGGGAAACTCATTTCTCCCTAATTTAGTCGTGTCCAATTCCTCCCCATCAATAGGGGGCTCCCACATTAAGGCACAGCGCTATCCGCTCCTTCCGCTCGCGTGAGCTCACAGACGTCCCGTGATTAATGTGGGAGCACTAAGTACCTCTCATCCCTCCCCTCTGAGAGAGCTCGGCCAATCAGCTCTCTCTAGACCTCCGGCTGCGAGAGGTTACAGCATCACCCGGGAATCAAACTAGCGATCTCCGGATGATAGGGCGAGCGCTTTACTTTCTCCTTTGAGGTTTTCCCTTTAACATGACATACAGTATAAGAAGATACCGTCCGATCGAAACATAGGACATCTGAGGGGAAGAAGGATAGAAGAAGAAGCCTTTAAATCAGTTATGTAGTCATGAAGTGACTGCAAAGACATTACTGGAGTGTGAATGTCTTTTTTCCTGGCTTTAACATTCTCCAAAAACACTTTGAACACTTTCAAACCGATTACATCATGCGCCTGTGACGGGTGTGCGTCTAAATCTTTGTCGCTCCTCACTCATTCCGGAGTCTCACTAGGTAGGCAATTATACAAAGGGGCGGGGCCATGGTTATGGGCACTGATGGTGATTAATTATCATTTATGGATCTTTGGCGTCTCTGCGCACTATAAAAACAAGGCGGGGAATGTAGCTCCGGCGTCCGGTCCTGGAGGTCTGTGCAGAGTCATGCGGCGGATGCCTCAATGCGGAAAAGTGGTATGCGCATATATATTGCCAAAAGAAGTATTATTATATTGCCAGCCTTCACATGCATATGAACTTGCGTAACATCAATTTTTAACCCACAGGGTTTAATACGATGTTGACCCAACCGTTGCAGCTATAACAGCTTCGTCTCTTCTGGGAGTGCTTTTGTGCACTGGTGTGGAACAGGAAGGGGCCGTCCCCAAACTGCGCCCACAATGTTGGGAGCATGAAATTGTAAAAAAAAAAAGTCTTGATACCCCGAAGCATTAAGAGTTCCTTTCACTGGAAATGAAGGGCCGTGACCAATGACTGAAAAACAACCCCACATCAGTTCCAACATGACTGTGCACCAGGGCACAAAGCAAGACCCCTAAAGACAAGGATTCTACTTGTGTATTGACCTCAACCTGACAGAACACCTTTGCGATGGGATAGAGCGGAGACTTCCAGTCTGGCCAGGGCTTCCAGTCCTGTCAAATAATATTTTTCTCCATTTTATGGCATATATGAGGACTGCTCATCTTTCACATTAGCAGCCTAATAGATCTAAATTTTCACATTTGAATTAGAATTTGCTGATTTGCAGTTTTTCAGATCGGATCCGAGTCACCTTCATTCTATATGTGGTCCATGATCGGATACATATGGATATGCGGTCATGTGACTTGAATAGGAATAGTAAACAAATAAATCGGAATTCATGCAACTTGTTGTCTCTGCGCACGTAGCAGAATTAGCACCGCGTGATTTCACAGCAGTGCTACTCTAGCATTAGCTGCTAAGACAGTTAAAGAGCGCCATCAGGCTTTCTTCCTTCCTCTGGACCACAAAAAATACAGCTGACTAAATGCTTGCCAGCCTCCAGAGCATCAGTTCCCTCCCATATTTTTTTTTACAAAAATGGTACGCAGATGGTAATGGCAAAGATGTATCGATGTTCGTTTGTGCCGTTTCAAAGGACAGAAGTGTCTGCATTAATATAACTGAATGTGAACCGTCATGAGAGTCATGGTTCCTTTCTTTTTATTCTTTGCAAGAACTGGCCACTGGGGGCGATATTTGTCAAGGCTGCTTGGATCTCCACTTGTGGGTATATTACAGTAACTATAATAATTTACGCCGGTGTGATGTTGTATTTGCGTGGTTAATTTGTACCTAAATACGTTTTAATAAATTAATAATAATTGCGTAAAACTTCCAGATAATAAATAACCCCAGACTTGAATTTACTTTTATTTTAGGTCGCAGACAATAACCGCTCATCGACTGATCAGCAAGTTTGTGATACAAAATTGAATGAACATTTTTTACAATGACCTTTGCTGACCTTTGGTGGAGCTAGCCGGGTAATGTCACCGGCGGCATATCAAATTGTTGGAAATATTTTCCGCGCTCAAGTCCTTGGGAGTTCATGAATGTTGATGAAAATAAATTTCAAGGTAGGTCATGACCTTTAAGCCCGGGCAATTTTTTTCACTATCAGAGTGGCAATTAAACAGCTCAGTGTTTGAAATATAAAGGGCTCCAATATGGTTATGACCTTTCATCGGTCAGCAAAGTATATTCACAGATTATACAGTAAACTTGGTACTTGTAATTGGCTTTCAAGAGTGGAAGATACAGTAGCTGGGTGTTAAAGCGAGATGTTAGATGAAAACAAATCGCTACACTCTGTATTCTCTACAGTCATTTACAAAATGGAAGGCATTGGTGTTTAAATGAGAAGGCCAGACCGGGGCAGTCCACAGTGGAGGAAAGAGGTTGCTATAAAAACTGCACAGCTAGTTGTGTGATGTGAAAGCTCAATGCTTAGGGGAGTCATTAAAATATTCCTGTAGCATCGCAGAAGCTGTGTTTATAACTTTCCCTATCAGGGATGGACTTGAATAATGTTTTGTGGTTCCAGATAATGAAGGATTCAAAGACTGTAGTGCAGTTTGAGTCTGATTTTACATTTACAAATAAGTATGGGAAGTGGAAGTGAAGCTGTGCCTTTAAAAGCATAAGTAAATGTCCTTTGCAATAATTTTTCAGGTAAATACTGCTACTTAAAATATTAATAATACATATGTATACAAAAAATGAACTGTCCTAGTGCACTATAACCACTACGCTTGACTTTGGAATATAATCGTTCATATTAATCTTTTAACATCTCATGCTTCAAACTTCATGAGTCCCCCCCCCCCCCCCCCTCGCCACCCCCCTTAACGTTAGGCAGAGATGCCTAATTTACCATGTAATTATTTAACATAATAATTATTTATTTTATTAATGAAATAAAGTTATTTAGTCACAATTTGCGGCTGTATTTCTTAATAGAATTTATTTGCAGTTAAAAAAATATCTAAACTGTATTACGTTCATTTGTGTTTGTGTACGTCGGGCGCCGGACAAACGAGTGTCTATGTAGGCATGTAAATTTTTGAAAAGCATGTGACTTGAGGCTGAGCTCTGATTGGATCTTTTCAAATCATCCTTGGGGCGCAGAACTGTGCGAGCCGAACCCTCCCACTTTTGTTCTTAGCGAATCAATATTGTTTTTTAATATTTGGACTCATGTGATTGGACCATTCTCAACGAGTCGTTTCCGGCACTTCTTATGGCGAGCGGAGCTGCTGACTGGATGCGATGTGAGTCAGGGCTTTATTTTATACCTGTAGTAATGAGGCTCAATCACCTGATAAATGGCTATTTACAGACGAGTATTAAACCTGCCCCCCCCCCAAAAAAAAAAAAATAAGTTTTGCACCAGCCGCCACAGCCTGTTACCTGAAAAAGGGGTATTTCAGTAGTTAATGCATTGGACTACTTCTTGTAAGGTAAGTTCAGTTCAGCACTGCCAAGTTACCTCTGTTGGGCCCCAAATAAGACAAATGCAATGTCCTTTCATGTCTGTAAGTTGCTCTGGATAAGTGATTCTGTCAAAAAACAAGAAGTTGCATTGTTCAATTTTTTTTTAAGAATCATACAAAAAGGGAAAAAAAAATATTCTCTCATACATTTTTTCCCCAGGATAGTGCACACTAACCAAACATGACAAAAGAACTGTTTTCACTTGTCTTACCAGAATTGTCGATAACCTCGCAACTGTAAAGGGAAGTCTAGCAGCAAGATCAAGTAAAATATGCAGGAAGTAAAAAAGATAAAAAAATATATATATATATATATATCCTGCTCCAATATAACACAATAGAAAAGTGTTCTCCCAGTTGTCATGAGTTTGAATCCAGATAATGCCACAGCTATCTGTGACTGGAAGCCAAGGCAGGATATTTGGCCGTGTGGGAGGGAGGGGATGCTATCTCTCCCTTGTCATTCACAGTAACACTTGCCAATCTTAGGCATCTGTGAGCTCACACATGTGGAAGAGAGCATGTTGTACTTTCTGATAAGTGTGTTACGCTGCCCTGTGGTGCAGCATGAATAGCAGTTCAAAAAGATGCACCCCCAGAGGAAGCACAAACTGGGAAAATAATAGGGAAACAAAAGGACCCATACTGTAGAAGCAAAAGGTACAAAGGTGGGTGTTAGGAAGGTTTCAATTAGCCCAGGAGGTGGAATTACACTATATGGACAAAAAATACAGTATTTAGCCAAACCTGTAATGGCATTGTATGCAAATACACATACATTAATATACGTAGAGTTGGTCCCCATTTTGCAGCTATAACAGCTTCTGTTCTTCTTGTAAGGCTATCCACAAGATATGATTTTGAAGTGGTTTCATTCTGTAGAGCATTTATGACATTTATTGGAATCTCCGTTCCAATTTATCCCAAAGATGCTCGATGAGGTTGAGGTCAGGGCGCTGGGCAGGCCATTCGAGTTCTTCCACACTGAACTTATCGAACCATGTCTTTATAGTCTTCGCTTTGTGCACTGCGGCTCCATCATGTTGGAATAGAAAAGGGCCTTCCCCAAACTGTTGCCACGAGGTTGGAAGCATGGTTTGGTATGATGAAGCATTAAGATTGCCTTTCACTAGGTATGAGCAATTAGCATCTAACCAGAAGTGCATTAGGTATTAGTGCATTAGTATACATGTAACTGTGCAATATAAGTGTGCAAACATTTTGTAGTAGATTAATATGTCTAAAAGATTACATGTACAAAAGTAACAGGATATACATACTGTATGTACATATATGAGTTCTGGATTGTACAATATATTCAGAATAAGTACGGGTGGAATATATAGTACAGTAGTGCAATGATGACCATAATTCTAGATGGTGCAAAGATGCATAGTGGACAAAGCTGTGCAATATAGACAGAAAGTGACAGTGCAGTGATGTATTAGTTAACATGATACAGACATGATTAGTCTGTTGAGGCGCCTGTCTGATGGTAGAAGAGTGAACAGTCCATGATTGCAGTGAGAGGAATTTTTAATAACGCCTCTCACCCTTTGCAGACAGCATTTCTTTTAAATGTCCCCCGGAGTGGGTTCCAATAGCTGGGTTCCAATGATTCATTGACTGGTTTTTCACCCGTCTCTAAAGGGCTTTACGGTCTTGAGCAGTACAATTGCTCTTACACTGAGATGCAGTTTGTAAGGATGCTCCCAATGGCACAGCGGTACAGTAAATGTTCTCCAGTATCCTGGAACACAGGTGGGGCTTTTTAAATATTCTCTGAAAGTACAGACTCTGTTGTGCCTTTCTGATCAGGAAAGAAGAGTTCAGAGACCAGACGAGGTCATCAGAGATATGGGTTCCAACGAACTTAAAGCTAATGGGAGCATGAGTGTGATTGCCAGCTTGTCGGAAAGCTACAATGACCTCTTCTATCTATCTAGTCAATCTACAATGACCTCCATCTTCTTGGTGTTTAGTTCCAAATTGTTGGCCTCACACCATGAGACTAGACCTCTCCTCTGTATGCCGTTTCATCATTATCTCTGATCAGGCCCACCACCACTAGAGGCATAGACAGGTACGCGGTCACAGATGAAAAGGGTATAGAAGAGGGGACAACATGCATCCCTGAGGAACTCCAGTGCTGAGGGTCAGACAGAGTGGGTGGCAGGCAGGGTTTGAGTTGGGTGAGGACCCGTCTTTCAAAGGACTTTGCAATGATGGGGGTGAGTGCAACGGGTCAAAAGTCACTGAGTGCTGTTGCAGAGGAGTGCTTTAGCACTGGCACAGTGGTTGCAGAATTAAAGCATGCCGGAACAGTAGACTGGGCCAAGGATTGAAGATGGCTGTGAAGACCTCAGCCAGCTCTTCTGTGCATGTTTTGAATACAAGGCTGGGGATACCATCAGGGCCAGCATCTTTCCTTGCATTGATTCCACTCAAAGAAGCACACTCTTCAGAGGTGGAGAGTGTGAGGGTCTTTTTACTCACCTGGTAGTAGTTCTGCTTTGAGCATTTGAGCATACACTGCTATCACAACAAGGCATTTGAACTCGGGCCCGTATTCACAAAGCTTCTTAGAATTCTCTCAAAGAGCTCCTATCTTAGCTTAAAAAGTCCTAGCTGGGAGTCCTAGACTAAAAGTGATTTAGGAAACTTTTTAGAGCAACTCTGAGTAAGGAAAGTAGAAAAACTTTTATCTTAGTGAGGGGGCGTGGTCGACCCCATTGCTAGGGATGATGCAGCAATTCAAGGACTGTGATTGGTTAATAAAAAATAACCTCTGACCTCTGCAAAGGTTTTGAAATGCGCTCTTTGTGAAAACAGAATACAGGATAATAGAACCAACAGTGAAATCATAATTTTTGTATATGAAGAAAATGTATAATCATGAGAACAGGCTACATTATGCAAAGTTTCTAGGCTAAATGTCTTAAAGATAATTAAACAGCTAAATGTTGAAAATGTGTCGACTTTTGAAGCAACCGATTTCCACACAGTAGT
>JAAGKR010011827.1:0-10040 GCA_011419295.1 Clarias macrocephalus
CATCAGTGAACAAAACCATGTCTGGGTTTTCCAGAGGAATTTCAGAGACCTTTGAAGGTGGTGAGTGTGAAAGCATCACACAATCATGATCAACCCACGCGCCCTCATCTAAGGGATCAGACATTGCAGTCATCATTAACGAGGAGGGGTTGGTGATCTTTGCCCTTTTCAGGGTGATGTTAGGAGCTGTGAGAGCATTGAGCCAGTTGCTCCATCTTTGAGCAGTTACTGTGATCACACGAGCTGAGGACAAGAAAGAGAGAACAGCATGAGGACAATGTACAGTGAGATGTTGCATCAACACTATCGGAGCACAGGCAGTAACAGCTAAAAATGTAGCTTGAAAAGCGCGAAGGCATGGACCAAAACTGCTAGCATTCATGTCCAACTTAGCTGAATAATACTGAACTGGGCGCAGTTGGCCACCATGATCCTGCATCAAACACGCAGTCATGAATCCTGCTCATAAGTAATTGGCTGCAAATAGGCTCTCACAGCTTTCATCTCTAAAAAGAATGAGGCGGAGGAGGAGGAGGCAAACCAGTTGACATTACCTGGAAGGCCCGTTTCAAGAGCTAAATGATCTGGCCTGCCAGGTCAGGCGAAAGAGCTCCACCCCTCAAGTCAGGCTGAGAAACCGCAGAGTCAAGGGCACATTTCTGCTTTTTCATGTCTGCCTTTCGCTTCCGGCAAGTCTTGTACCAATGTCCAGGCTTATGACAATAGCGGCAGACATCACGTGGAACAGATTGAGCGTTTTCCACATCAACAGCAGCTTGCATCAAAGCAGACACATGTGTTTTCACATTAGAATCTCTTTCATATGCTGAAAGACTGTCAGATAGATCATTAAGTGTGGACTTCCGCCATTCAGGTTTCAGAAACGGCAACACCTTGCGTAACTCAGCACGTAAGCCATCAGCCCACTGCGCAACGGGAATTCGGCTGGCCATCACCTCGTCTGTGGAGCTCAAACCATTCCCACCATACAACAAACACCTGGGCATAGCGCTGAGTGTATTCAAGGACAGACTCATTTTTTGCCTGCTGATAATCCACAACTTTACGCCATCATTACAGTCCACAAAATCCCGAATAATCATAAGAAGGTCATCAGAACACTTTTGCACAGCTTTTACCGAAGTAAGCTTCTGCCTGTCCTCACAAGACTGATAATAAGCTCTTAACTTATCTACTGCTGAGGGCAGAAAAATCTGGGAACATATGGCAATCACATCCAGAGGGTGGAAATTATACAACTGAATTTTACGCTGCATCTGTGTTAAGAAAGGGCCCATGCCCATCTCTCTCGGATGTTTAAAGTCTTTTGCCATACGATCGACTGCAGCAGGACTCAACGGCTTGTATGTGATTGTTACTTTTGAGTCTTCATCTTTTTTAGAGCGAGACTCTCTCACAGCCATCGGAACCACGCCGATGAGTGCTGGATCTAAGCCAGCATCTGGCTCTGGATCTGAATCCTCAAACTCTGACTGCTCTCTTAATTGTATATCATAACCAAGATTAGGAAGAGATTTAGACAGAGATAGCTTTCCTGCTTGTTTTTCCAAAACCTCGATTTTGTTTTGGAGAGAATTAATAGAGCACTGAGACTGCTCACGTGTTTTTTGAGCAGCGAGAGCGGCACGCTTATGATTAGCGCATTCCTGCGCAAGTTTACTGATCTTTTCATCACTCTCACACTTCTCACAATCCCTCTCTGCAGCGAGTGATTGTATTAGAAAAGCATGCCACTGCCTAAATACTTGAACTGCAGCTTCAAGGTCTTTATGCTGCACACACCTTTCCAAAGCAGAAAAACTTTGCTCTCTAGTCCATTTATCCTCATCTTTAACCCCAGGAATTTTGCACAGCTTCAACTTTTTCTTGGTACACAATTTATCCAACATCTGCCCCAATTCCTTCTCAAAACAGGAATCATCATCATAGGGCAGGGATTCACAAACTAGTGAGGACCACCGTCCGTCACACTTAGGATCCCGAAAACACGTTGCCATATTGTCAAACAATATTAAGGCTAACTCATTCAGTACTGAGAAAACTACACGTTAGACTTTTACTGTTACTGATTCCTCCACAATCATCTAGCAGCAAGGATTTTTTTACAGGATGGAACTCACCCGTGCTGTCATGCACAGGACCTCCAGGGACTAGAGTCAGAACTCAGGCAGATGAGGATGTTGTCGCCTGGATCAGTCGTCACGTCACAGTCGTCAGACGGAGACCATCACTGTCCCATCTGGGTCGCCAGGATTGTTGTAAATAAAAATAAAATCTTCTGGAAATGACCAGAGCATTAGATGACCAAGGAATCAGGAGACTCAGAGCCAGGGTTCAGCTGGAGAAGATTTTATTTTTTATTAAGTTTATTTTGCTTGAAAGCGTCAATCAGTCAGCCTGGGCAATGAAATCCAAACATAAATGGCAAAACACCCATTTTATACTAAGATGTAAACATCGACCCAAGGCCAAGAAATGGAAAAACAATGGTAGAAAAATACAATCAAGGTTAAAAACATCATGCGAGAACTAAGTAAACAAGGACACTTACTAAGTAAACAAGGACACTTACTAAGTAAACAAGGACACTTACTAAGTAAACAAGGAAACTTATAAAGATCACGCTGACATAAATCCATTCTTAATGATTGTACCATATTCATATAAAAGATTAAGGAAAATTAGAAATAAATCCCTCACTAGTGGTGTTAAAAATTTGTCTCCACGATGTACTGTACTATATTATGATGTGGGATGTGGTGGGCTGCTGTGGGCTAGGAAGTCCAGGGACACTTTTGGGTCCCAGCCCACCCCTGCTTTGGCACCCTGTCCAGGGAGTAAACCCACCTTGTGCCCCAAGTCTTTTGGGATAGGCTCCAGGCCCCTGTGACACTGTACACAGAATAAGCATGTTGGAAGGGGTTTGTGTGTAATTATATATTTTTTTGTTTCCCCAGATTTGCTGTGATGGCTGTGACCGATGGTTTCACATCAGCTGTGTCCAATGTCCTGCAGTTGAAAAGGAATACTTGTGCCCAGGTTGCATGTAGAAAAAATACTGACTGAAAAAAAAAAAAAAAACACGGTTAAAATCATGGTTTCTTTTATTTATTGTTTGAATTATTTTTTGACATGCAACACTCACTTATTTTTATTTATTATAGATTGTTACTATTCCTTGGTATTGTTTGTTAGTTAAATTTGAAATAAATATAAAGAGCTGTCTAAAGAGTTTAAACCCATTCAAAGAAGTGTTTGTTAACTTTTAAGATATGTGTGTATGTGTGTATGTGTGTGTGTGTGTGTGTGTGTGTGTGTGTGTGTGTGTGTGTGTGTGTATGTGTAAATAAACACACACACACACACACACACACACACACACACACACACACAGGACAAATAGCAGTAAGTGCTGCAGGTTTGGTGTCTGTGTTTTGGTGTCTGTTAGACACGGGGGAGGGGAGCATTTCGTGGCTGCTCCAGTTACACTCTGCTTACTGTAGATATTGCACAGAGGGGAGTTCATTTCTGTTCTCTCCATTCTAGCTTATTTTCAGCAGAAGAAGTAATAGTAAGTTTTGGTAAGTCTGTGTTCTTCTTTTCAGCCAGTGTTTGGCAGGGGAGCATGATGGCAGGATTGGTATCATTTATATATATATGCTGCATAAGAAAAGAGTCGAGACAAATTTGTTTTTTTTTAATAACGTGGTGTTTAATTTAATATTATATCATTTCCAAGTTAGATAGCATCGATTTTAGAGTGCATTTATACATGCAATGCGAATAGGAAGAAAATAAACACATAGCAATGCAAAGAGAACAGAGCTGCGAAATATTTCAGAAATATAAATTCAATAAGGTTTGCTCACAATGGAGCAGCGTGTTACTGAAAGCAACTGTGTAGGGAAAGAAAAACATTCGCTAAGGCAGGGGTGTCCAAATCCAGTCCTGGAGGGCCAGTGACTCAGAACAGTAACTTACACCCTATAAAGTTCTGTATGAATGCAGACAGAGTCATTATTTCAGTAACATGTTACTTACCAGGAATTGTAAGGAATGTTCCAGGTGCTTCTTGTCCGTTCCCACAGCAGTGTGTCCTCGCTTCTTGTCTCTGATGTTACACCAGACTTCCCATGAGCACTTGCACAGGGCAATTTACTCAATTATTTAGGTTTTTGTTGTTAAACAAAGACTATTGATTTGGGATGATTGATGATTGTAGTGCTTGAAACTAATCAGTATAATTACTCCATTGCTAAATATTTTGATTGAAATGTATCAAAAATATTAAGTGCAAGTAAAAAATATAATTCAGTTAATCGAATACCAATTTCTATGAGTAAAATAAAATTACACTATAATTTAAGTTTAAGACAAAATTAATAGTTGTTTTTTTTTTAGCCATTTATTTTGATTTGGCTAACTCAATCATGTATGTGATTTTTAGAGATTTTATTAAGGTAACATAACTCTTTTATTACTATGAAATTTACAAGGCCACAGAATAATTTAAAGTACATAATTTTTTGCTTATGTATGAAGAATTTGCCAAACAAAATAAAAAAGTTAAAAATATATTCTTTAGATTTGTTGGCAGAGTCAGAGTAATAACAAATAATATATTTTAAGCAAAAAGGGTGTGCAAAGACAAAAGGGGTTTGTTTAAATGAGAATACAAATCAAACCAAA
Organism: Clarias macrocephalus; assembly: GCA_011419295.1. Classification (NCBI taxonomy): domain Eukaryota; kingdom Metazoa; phylum Chordata; class Actinopteri; order Siluriformes; family Clariidae; genus Clarias; species Clarias macrocephalus. The sequence goes on from JAAGKR010011827.1 coordinate 4,711, forward strand.
ACTGCTGAACAAATCAAAAAATGAATGTATTAAGGTTTCATCTTCGTTGAAACAAAATGTGCAGGTACTAGGAATATCAACATATTTGGAAACAATTGAGTTAACAGGATATATTTTATGCAGTTTTTTAAAGTGGATTTCTTTAAGAAAATATTTGTGAGGCAACAACCACGTTCTTCTCCAATCTATATTATTAATTAAGGCAGCGCAATGGGATCTTCCTTGAGGAACAATACGGTCTCTCCTCTGAAATATCTGGCGAACGTGTTTATTATTACATTTCTTGTCATAAATGCCTATGCCGCCCAGCAACAAAAGCGATTCCTTTATATCTTTGTTGGTGTATAAAATATGGCCTTTAACCGGTGGGAATAGCTCTAAGAACAGTGTTGTATTCTTTGAAAGGAACAAGAAAGTCATGGACAGTCATGAAACTTTCATACGACAAGACATTACCAAAATTGTCAAATAAAGAAAAAACATAAATGAATCCTCTATTAAACCAATTAGTGAAAAAAAAAAAAAGATTTATTTCTAACAGTTATATCCATATTATTCCACAAGAGAGTTTTATGTGGTGAAAAGTTGTGAACGTAACAACTTCCGTGCAAGAAAAACCTGCTGATGAAAATTTGCTAATTTACCTGGGAGATATTATACATATAATTACATTTTAAGATAAAGGTCTCCAATTTTATTAAAGCTATAATTAGGAATAAAGAACCAAACAGAATTTGGACTTATTAAACACCTTCTTAGCCAATTTATTTTTAACGCGTAAACTGTATTATGAAAGTTTATAGCTTCAAGTCCTCCATGACTTCTACAATTAAAAATCACTGCTGGTTTAAGTTTATGCGATCTGTTTTTCCAGATAAAATTGAAGAAAAGTTTATTGAGACTTTTAATAGTACAATCATTGACATATAAAGAGAGTGAAGGATAGACGAAGCGAGAAAGACCTTCTGCTTTAGAGAGGAGAACGCTACCATAAATAGAGAGGTCTCTTTTTAACCAAAGATGAAAAATATTTTGGGTCTTCTTTATTCTGCTAGAAAAATTAAGCTGCTGTCTAGCTATTAAATTTTTTGACACATAGATACCCAAATATTTTATTGTGTCTTTGACTGGAATACCTTCAATTGACAGTTCATCACATTTATGCAGTGACATTATCTCACATTTGGACAAATTTAGGTTTAACCGTGAAGCACATGAAAAATGCTTAATTATCTGAATGGCTTTACAAAGTTGACTTTTATCCTTTAAAAAAAAGAGTGGTGTCATCATCTAGCTAAGAAATTTTAATTTCCCTATCAAAAAGGGAAATTCCTTTTAAATTCTGATTGTGCATAATACTTAAAAATAATAATTCAGTAACTAAAATGAACAAAAAAGGGGAAATCGGGCAACCCTGTCTGTCCACACATCTTATAGCAAATCTTTGTGAGATGAATATATTAACTATGACAGAGCTGGTAATTTCTTTATGAAGCATTTCAATTATATTGATAAAGGAAGATCCGAAACCAAACAATTTGAGAGATTGCAGAAGGAATTCATGCTCAATGGTGTCAAAGGCCTTATAAAAGTCTAAAAAAAAAAGTATAACAGCTTTAGATTTCACAAAGCCACCATAATCCAATAAATCAAAAATAAGTCTCATATTATTACTAATGTGCCTTCCTTTAACAAAACCAGACTGTGTTTCTGAAATAATATGATTAAGCTTAAATTTGAATCTATTTGCATAAACCAAGGCCAAGATCTTGTAATCAACTGTGAGAAGTGTAATTGGTCTCCAGTTATCTATTAAGAGAGAATCTTTTTCAGGTTTTGGGATAAGGGAAATAATACCCTGTTTCAAGTCATTTCTCCCTGCACAATACATTCATTATACATGTAAAGGGGATTGTATTAAATCCCAGAAATGTATGTAAAATTCAACAGAAAATCCAACAACACCGGGGGATTTTTTTCTTTTCATAGAAAATAGAGCGGATTTAATTTCTTCAATTGTTAATGATTTTAAAGATATTTGTGAAACCTCTTTATCAATGACCGGAATGTGATTCTTAATTGTTTCAAAGAAATTCTCACAATTATCCATATTGAGTTCAGAAGTATAAAGGTCATTATAAAAGGCAGTAACAAAAGTAGAAATTAATTTTGGATCAGTGCGTTTGACACCGTTAACATTCAGAGCTGTCAAAGAATTTTTTATACAATTCCTTTTTTCTAAAACAAAAAAATAACTGGAATTGGTCTCTCCTTCCTCAAGCTATTTGGCTCTAGATCTAATAGAAACCCCTCTGGCCAAATCCAAATATGCTTGATTAATTTGAAGATTTAATTCCTTTAGGTGCAATTCTTCTTCCTTAGTTAGTGTTTTTTGCAATAAAATATTTATTTTCTTTAAGAGTTCATAATTTTTTTTATTCTTTAAGGCTTTAAGATCTTTACTTCTTCTAATAGCAATCTGCCTAGCCCTATATTTAAAAAATAACCATTTGACTTTATAACTGTTTTCAGTTTTTTTAGAGAATATACCCAAAAGTAAGCTTTTAATACTATTATTAAAGGAAGCATCTTTTAAGAGTGAATTACCACGTAATCTTGAAATTTGATCATTTTGGTTAGATAATTGTAAACATATTTGTTTATGATCAGACAGAGGAGCAAAATGAGTGAGAAATGTCTTTTACAAATTGAAGAGCTAAGGAAGAGAACAAAAAGAGGTCAATTCTTGATTGGGAGGATCAATTTCTACTGGACCAAGTAAATTAGTGTAAATCAGGGTGAAAAAAACGCCATGTATCAGTAAGAGAAAACTCCGCACATAATGTAAAAATATTACTATTCAAATGAAGACCATCATTGCATCTGGGAGGAAATCGGTCCAAAGTGCCGTCAACACACATTAATATCGCTGCCTAAAATTACAAAAGAGTCAGGGTAATTAATAAGTGTTTCTTTTAATTCAGAGGTTATCTGAGAAAACAGAGACCTATTATCCGATCGAGAATTACAACCATAAATATTACAAACAATAAAGTTAACATTATCCTGTTTAAGCGATAAAATAATCTATCTCCTTTCTTTAGATGACTTTACTCCAAGTATTTGCACTTTAAATTTGTGCAAGAGAATTGAAACTCCAGCAGAATGGTTAGTACCGTGACTACAATAAATATTAGTACCCCACTGATTTTTCCAAAACTTTACATCAATTTCACATGAATGTGTTTCCTGGAGGAGAATTATATCAGACTCACTGCTCTTACCGAAAAAAAAAAAAAAACTGCTTTACTTTTTACAGCATCACATAAACCCCTTATGTTTAAAGAAACAACAGAAAATCAATTGAACTTAAATTCCATTAAACACCAAACTTTATCAAATACCTCTTAAATCTGAACAGACAAATTTCTAAAGTGAAATAGGAATAATATATAACTGAACATAATCTTTTAGCACAGAATATATCCTTTACAACCTTGCATGTTACTCTAATGCAAATACGCAAAAGGAACTTAATATCAGTTTAAGTGCAGAACGCCATTAACTGTGACATACACTCCAGCATTTAACATTGTGAGTTCAACAGGCGGAACCAAAAGTGATTCATAATTGCTTACTTTTTCCCGCTTGTGGAGTAAGAGTAGACAATAGTGAGTTAGACCTCCTTCAAGTGCAAGTCTATCACAAAGTCAAGTGAGGTCATCAAAGCCTTGAAAAGTGTCCACACAATATGGTTAATGGTTGAGAACCATTAACATTAGCCATTGGACAAATCTATCCCACATCAACGTAATTTAATCTTTTCCCATCAATTAATGCAAAGGATCCGCGAAAGGACGCCAACATTTCCCTCTGGTGATCCTATCTCCTGGTGAGAGCGCTTCGGTGAGCCGTAACTTGTTGTCGAGAAGGAATATACAGCCTGTGGCAGCTTGCCAAACTGTAACGCGAAAAAGATGCAGTGCAAATAAGACAATGATGGATCTGTGGGAACCATCCCCTCTTTTTTTCGGCCCAAAACGATGTGCAATATCAACGTCACTTCCAAGGTCATCGCTAACGCCAGGCACTTTGTTGCTAAGGACATCAATCACAACTTTCCGAACATCTTCTCCATCCTTCTCTCTAACAACGTGTAATTTTCATGTTCATTTCCAGCTGTAACGCTTGCTTTCTCCAATTTCGGCCTTCAGGGTTTTATTTGCATTTTTGAGCTCCTGAATCTCCATGGCCAGAACTCTAAGAGACTCCTTATGCGTTGCTACCTCAGTAACAAGCTGAGTAACCGTAGACGACAAAGTTTCAATCTGCTTAGCCGTCGATCCAGTTATTTCAATTGCTGAAATTTTCTGGAACATCTGGTCGTATTTTCTGGAGAGCTCACAAATGGCCGGAAGAATTTCCGTTGAGGGGTCATAACTATCTGCAGGATTTCTTTTCGTTTTCTTTGGCGCAAGTTTTAAGGGAGTTGTGGGTAGAGGAATTGCAAGAATATCATTCATATCTGGGCGTGAGTCAAACCAGTTGTTAAGCTCTGCAGCATTTTTCGAAGAATTCAAATCCATGGAGGAGACGCTGCTAACTTTCACATTAGCGCTTTTAACAGGCTCCATAGATGACGCTCGTGTTGTCTCGTTGGAAATCTGTCTAACTTTCTTTCTGCCCATAGGTAAATCAGCGCAAGGTGAATAATGAGAGTATAAAACTCACTTACACATTTCTATATTGAAATAATCTATCATGGTTAAATAATTGGTCAATTTCAAACTTCCTGATGACATCTCCAAAAATGCATCCACCTGTCACGCCGCCATCTTGACCCCCCCAAGAAAAAATTGATTGAGAAGCGCGCAGACACAATCATGCCGTCACTCACTACCTAATGCTGAGAGGGCGAACAAGGATTTGGACGGTTGTTCTCTCGTTTTAAAGTGTTGTTACGTACCTTTCAAATTAAACAAATAACATATGCAGTCAGTTTCAGATTCTAAAATGAAACATTATAAAATATAATTTTAAAAAATAGAAAAAAAATAGAAAAACAAGCAAACATCATAAAATTTAATTTTTAAATAAATAAGTTTCAAATGCAAATAAATAAATTACAAAGTAATTGCTTTTGGGGGGGGGGGGGGCTAATCTGTTTTAACAATCTTAGAACTTCACAGTGTTCACAAAAAAAGTCTGTGGGTTTCCACTGCAAAACATATGAAACCACCCAGTGGCGGTTTTAGGCATGGGCGAAATGGGCAGCATTTTTTCACGAGTCGAGGGGGGGGGGGGCGGCACATGGGGGGGGGGGGGGGGGG